>SJYC01030013.1:0-17036 GCA_006408675.1 Madoqua kirkii | reverse complement strand
GTGGTCTGAGGGAGGGGCGGGGCGGGGCACTCACCCGGACTTTGTGCTCCTTCCTACCCTGGCAGTGCTGGAGGCCCACCCCGACCTCTGCTGCGACGGGGATGAGTGGAGTCCGCCGGGCGCCCCCTCCTTGCCGGCCGCCCCTCCTCCACCTCCCTCCCAGCTGTGCACTCACCGGGGACCGGGATGGCGGGCAAGAGCTCTGGGTGGGTCTGGGCCGCGTCCTCGGGCCGTACTGGCGCCTCCCGCGGGCGGAGGAGCTTGATGGTACTCAGGCGGGGCAGTTGGACCCTTGGCCTGGCGAGGTAGGGAGGGGTCGTGAGAGACAGCCTGCCAGCGGGAAGGGGTGGTCCCGGGGCAGACGCGGCCTGGGGAGGTGAAAGACCTGAGGGGAGTCCAGAACAGGCGGAAGGGCGGGACCTGGGGAGGCGAGGGGCAGCCCTAGCAGGGAGTCTGGGGCCTTTGCCAAGTCCGGGCCTGGGGAGGAAGCAGACACCGAGAGACCCGTGGTCCCCACCCCGGCCGCCGGCGCCCAGCCCGGGCCTCCCGCACCCGACCCTTGCGCTGGGGTCGAGGCTGGGGCTGATGCTCCTCAAGGTCAGCTCCGGGCCGGGCCTCTGAGAGTGGGAAACAGTCGATGGACAGGTCAGTGTTGTCTGTGAAGATCCTGGACACTGGGGCCACGCAGTGTGGGGACTGGTGCTCGCTGAGGACCTACGGAGGCCATGGGAAACACGGAAGTCACCCCTACTCCACAAAGCTGCCCGTTCCCCACCCCCACTGGGACCCGCTCTGACCTCGCCTTGGGGGTTCAGGAGGAGGGTCATGCAACTTCGGCTGGAGTAGAAGTGGACGGGCTCCTGGCCCAAGGAGGAGGGCTGCTGCCGCCTGGTACTGCAGGGCCCCTCACCCCACACCTGGGAAGGGTGTGGGGGGGCGTCGGTGAAGGGCTGGCCGCTGGAGGGCTGGGCCGCGCGGGGCGGGGGCACGGGGCGCACCGTGATGTGGTGCCGCGGAGCCAGCAGGGTGCTAGGCGGGAAGCGGTACGTGCACACGGGGGAGTCGTGCACCAGCTGCTGCAGCATGAAGCCGCCCAGGTCCACCGTCTCCTCCAGCGACTGGTTGAGAATGCGCACGAACCTCTGGCGGCGGCTAACTGCCACGATCTTCAGGCAGGGGCCCGTGGGGCTGGGGCTGGAGTGCAGGCAGGGGCGCCATGCCGAGTCAGTGGGGTCCCTCCCGCCACGGCCCCTCTAGGAGACCTGACCCTGCAGTCTCAGCTGGGTCCCCTCCTCACCTTGGACAGCGCCTGGAATGCCAGAGATGGGAATCCACCCCAGACTCAGGCTCCTGGCCATTCTTGCCCTGCTCGTCTGAGTGGGTTTTCTGGAGATGCACGGAGAGGCAGACTGCCTGGGAGGGGAACCCCAATTTGGAGGGTCCGGGGTCCACCGAGGACATCTCTTGTGAGGCTGGGCCTGGCCCACATTGGCCTGAAGGTCCACGAGGGAGAGGAGCGCACTAGGGATCCGATCCGAGCAGGAGGGGCAGTGGGCCCCAGCACCTGGAAGCAGAGAAGTGCTGTGCAGTACTTGGTGGGGGTTGGGGCGGCAGATGGACTCAAGCCAGAGCACACAGGCAGCAGCAGGAGTCCTCCAAGCCCACCCTAACCCCTAGGGACAGGGTTGGAGAGGCCCCCGCTGCCTCAAACTGGGAAACTGTGAAAGCCAGGAGGTTAGGGGGATGTCCTTCGGGGCTTGGGGCAGAGATCACAGTCCTGGAGGTGTGGGAAGGGGAAGAAACCAGGGGAGACTGGCCCCGCTCCACCTTCAAATGCTGCCTGACTGTCCCGGCAGAGGCTCTGTGCCTGCGCCTCCCCCTGCTTGGCAGCGCGGCCAGGCACTGGGGGACAGTCCCCTGTGACTTTATGCATGCGATTCTGCGCCGCCAGCTGGCTGTTGCTGGACTCGGAGTCTGCGCCCCCGGAGCTGCTGGTGTCCACCAAGGGCAGGGAGCCCCACTCGACACTCTTGAGACTGTGCTCCTGGTGTTTACAGCACAGCTCTGAGCTCCACTGGTCAGGCGGTGAGGCTGTTGGGATCTGCGGGGTCCGGGCGTGCCTGCAGGTCATGACCAACTTGCTGCCCAGACCTCTGGCTCCTGGACACCAGCTCTGCCCCCATCTGACCTCCATCATGGGGGCAGGGCCCACCAAGTTGTGGCCCCAGTCCCTAGGACCCCACCTGGGCAAAGGGCTCATGAGTCGACAGAGATGGCCCCAGAACGATTTCCCTTCATCCCTGACTACAAGCTGCAGGTCAGAGAACTGACACTTGGAAGATTTAAATGACCTGTCCATGGACACTGAAGGATGGAACCTGGACTTTGGTTCATCCCAGCCGAGGCAGCCCTCCCCTCTTCTCCCTCCCCCGGGGAGTCCCCATCCAGTGCAGTTACTTTTGATCTGAGTTGGACTCGACGTTGGTGAAGAGGTTGGGGTACCGGTGGGCAATGCTGTTCCAGTCCACATCCTCCAGCCGAAGCCCTGGCCAGGGAGCAACAGGCAGGTGACCTGACCCTGTGCAGGACTGCAGATCCAAGAACATACCAGGAGGGCCTCATTTACCTCCCCAGCAGTGGGGGCCTGGTCATTCTCCGAGAAGTCACTGAGGTCCATCAGGGTCTCTGCGGTCACCACCTGCAACGGGGACAGACAGGAGGCCAGCAGGCGGGGGCTGAGGGTGGGGAGCACACCCCTCTGCCCAAGGCCACTCTGCCCTCCAGCCTCCCCAGCACCTGAGGCTCACACTTGCTAACAGCCAGGTGGGAGGGACCACAGGCTTGGTTGCTCGTCCCTGGTCCAGGAGGCAGGCCTCCAGGGAGGCCAACCCCTGAGTGAAAGCGCCAGTCTGAAGGGGACCAAGGAGGGTGGGCTGGGGGGCCGCCCATAGCCAGGCTTACCTCCACGCTGCCCGTGGAGGACCGCAGCACGCGGCCCACCCAGGAGGAGCGGGCCAGCTGCAGGAGGCAGGACTTCTGGAAGGCCTGCAGCTCGGCCTCCAGCTGCTGCAGCCGCGCCTCCAGGTGCTGCTTCTCCTGCGCGGGCGGGTCAGCAGTGGCTGGGGCCTTCCCCCGACCCGACCCCAGCCTGCCCCACCCTGCCTTGGGCCTCACCCCCCACTCCACCCCCTTCCCTGATCCCTCTTGCCCTTCACCAGCTGGGCCTTTTCCTTCTGTGCTTTCAACTCCAAAGTCAGCTTTTGGACCTGGTTTTGCAGGAACTTATCCTGACTTCTTGAGCTCCTGGGGGAGGGGTAGTCTCAGCAGCCCCACCTCTGGGTCTGCAGCCTCTTCACTCATTAGGGTGCCCGGGCCAGGCAGGCGGGTCAGGCCCTGAAGAGGTCTGGGTCGAAGGCCGGGTCTAGGCTGGGTTCAACACTCATCAACATGCTTGGGGGCTAGGGTCTGGGTGGGTCACAGCGTATTAACTTCTTTAGGGTTAGGGCAGAGAAGGCAATGGCACCCCACTCCAGTACTCTTGCCTGGAAAATGCCATGGACAGATGAGCCTGGTAGGCTGCAGTCCATGGGGTCACTAAGAGTTGGGCATGACTGAAGCGACTTAGCAGCAGCAGCAGCAAGGTTAGGGCAGGGGATCAGAGCCAGGTAAGGACTGAGGCTAGACGCGTAGGTCAGGGTCAGGGCTGGGGTCAGGCTTGGTGGTTGACGTTGGAATCAGACATAAACCCCAGGTTAGGGCCAGGCCGAGGACTGAGTGGGTGGGGGACCAGCATACACCGCTGACCTCTCGGCTGGAAGCCCAGCCACCTCCTGGAGGATACGGCAGTGTCGGGCTTCACGCTGATTCTGGATGGCCCACCGCAGGGCCTGGAGCTCCAACTCCCTCTGCCCCCAGAGCAGCCGCAGGGTGCGGGGTTCCAGGGACTCCAAGGCCGACCTGAAACACCAGCCCCCCTCGCCGCTTGGTCAGGCCCTACTGTCTGGCTGGTCTGACCAGAGCAGCTGACCACACCCCTCCCCTTCTTACTGCAGGTTGATGGAGGAGACCATCCTGGTGGAGCTGGGCTTGGCGTTCTGAGGGTGTGTGGGGGCCACCGGGTCTGCAGCGGTGCCTGCTGGAGGCCCCACGTGGCCACTCACTGGTTCTCGGTCCACCAGGGGTGGGAGAGCCTCTTCCTCAGCGTCTTCAGCCTCCTGAGAAGACTTGGGGGCCATTCTTGGTGTCGCTGGGGGCGCTGGGAGGAGGGGTGGTGGGGCCGCACTGGGTCTGCCCTGCACCCTGCAAGGCTCTCCTTACACAGCCACCCTTGTGTATGCCGGCCCCAGACGGCACTGCTGGTTCACCGGGTGCCGCTCTCCAAGAAGGGGTGTGCGTGTGTGTGTGTGTGAGCGTGTGTATGTGTCTGCCCCACTGAATGGCACGCTACCAGTCACCTGAGTGTCTACACCTGCGCGTTTCTCAGCAGGCCAAGGCAGCAGGCCACGCCCACCCCTGGCTTAACGTCCGTGGTTGCTCAGCCATTCCCGGTCATCTCTTCCCTGTCACCCTTGCCTCCAGGACCTGAGTGCCGGGTCCCCAAAGGTGCTGGTCCTTCACTGGTGCGGGCTCTGTCCCCTCAGAGCCAGGGGCCTCCCCAACACTCACCTGAGGCCGGAGGTCCAGGCAGGTCTGGGGAGAGAAAGGCTCTACAGGGTTGCCATGGATACCAGCAGCCAGAGGGGAGGGGCTGTTTGTTACCAGGAGCCTCCAGGGAGACCCAGACCAGGGCCCCAGGTGAACCCTGGCCCCGTCCTCGTCCAGCCTGAAGGAGAAGCTGAGGGGCTGACCGACACCCAGCTAACCTCAGCAGACCCAGGGACACAGAGTGGCCCACAGGGCCTGCCACCACCACCCGCTCACATGGGGTCACTAAGAGTTGGGCATGACTGAAGCGACTTAGCAGCAGCAGCAGCAAGGTTAGGGCAGGGGATCAGAGCCAGGTAAGGACTGAGGCTAGACGCGTAGGTCAGGGTCAGGGCTGGGTCAGGCTTGGTGGTTGACGTTGGAATCAGACATAAACCCCAGGTTAGGGCCAGGCCGAGGACTGAGTGGGTGGGGGACCAGCATACACCGCTGACCTCTCGGCTGGAAGCCCAGCCACCTCCTGGAGGATACGGCAGTGTCGGGCTTCACGCTGATTCTGGATGGCCCACCGCAGGGCCTGGAGCTCCAACTCCCTCTGCCCCCAGAGCAGCCGCAGGGTGCGGGGTTCCAGGGACTCCAAGGCCGACCTGAAACACCAGCCCCCCTCGCCGCTTGGTCAGGCCCTACTGTCTGGCTGGTCTGACCAGAGCAGCTGACCACACCCCTCCCCTTCTTACTGCAGGTTGATGGAGGAGACCATCCTGGTGGAGCTGGGCTTGGCGTTCTGAGGGTGTGTGGGGGCCACCGGGTCTGCAGCGGTGCCTGCTGGAGGCCCCACGTGGCCACTCACTGGTTCTCGGTCCACCAGGGGTGGGAGAGCCTCTTCCTCAGCGTCTTCAGCCTCCTGAGAAGACTTGGGGGCCATTCTTGGTGTCGCTGGGGGCGCTGGGAGGAGGGGTGGTGGGGCCGCACTGGGTCTGCCCTGCACCCTGCAAGGCTCTCCTTACACAGCCACCCTTGTGTATGCCGGCCCCAGACGGCACTGCTGGTTCACCGGGTGCCGCTCTCCAAGAAGGGGTGTGCGTGTGTGTGTGTGTGAGCGTGTGTATGTGTCTGCCCCACTGAATGGCACGCTACCAGTCACCTGAGTGTCTACACCTGCGCGTTTCTCAGCAGGCCAAGGCAGCAGGCCACGCCCACCCCTGGCTTAACGTCCGTGGTTGCTCAGCCATTCCCGGTCATCTCTTCCCTGTCACCCTTGCCTCCAGGACCTGAGTGCCGGGTCCCCAAAGGTGCTGGTCCTTCACTGGTGCGGGCTCTGTCCCCTCAGAGCCAGGGGCCTCCCCAACACTCACCTGAGGCCGGAGGTCCAGGCAGGTCTGGGGAGAGAAAGGCTCTACAGGGTTGCCATGGATACCAGCAGCCAGAGGGGAGGGGCTGTTTGTTACCAGGAGCCTCCAGGGAGACCCAGACCAGGGCCCCAGGTGAACCCTGGCCCCGTCCTCGTCCAGCCTGAAGGAGAAGCTGAGGGGCTGACCGACACCCAGCTAACCTCAGCAGACCCAGGGACACAGAGTGGCCCACAGGGCCTGCCACCACCACCCGCTCAGCTCAACAGCCCCAGCCAACCCTGGGGAGGCTCCCGTGGGCCCTCCCCGGCTGACCATGGCAGTTGGTGGGCGCCGGGGGCA
The DNA here is from genome assembly GCA_006408675.1 of Madoqua kirkii. NCBI lineage: Eukaryota > Metazoa > Chordata > Mammalia > Artiodactyla > Bovidae > Madoqua > Madoqua kirkii. The sequence continues at coordinate 10,701 of SJYC01030013.1, read as the reverse complement.
CTGCTGCTCTGTGAGTGTGTCCACAGGCCAGAAGGCTGGCTCTGCTGAGCATGTGACCTCACTGGGGCCCAGCCGTCTGGGGAAAGGGAGGGGAGAGCCCTGAGGACCTGGGAGAGTGGCTTGCTGAGCTCTGGCCAGCAGCGGGCCCCTTCCGTGCCCCCACCCCTTTGCCATACTGACTGCTGTGCCTTCGGCTGACGCCCAGCACAGAGCCCCCCTCCCGGCGCCCACCCACAGCACTGGAGCCACTGTGAGGGGCCTTGGGACACACATAATGACAACAACAGCATCTAACTGAACGCAGGGCTCCAAGAATAGCACGGAGAGGTGAGGAGGCCTTCCGAAATGAACGCTGCAAAGAAAATGTGGGAAACGATAGAATGGGAAAGATCACTTATCTCTTCAAGAAAATTGCAGATACCAGGAGAACATTTCATGTGAAGATGGTCGTGATTAATGACAGAAACAGTAAGGACCTAACAGAAGCAGAAGAGATCAAGAAGAGGTGGCAAGAAATCACAGAGGTACTATACAAAAAAAGATCTTAATGACCTGGATACCCACAATGGTGTGATCACTCACCTAGAGCCAGACATCCTAGAGTGTGAAGTCAAGTGGGCCTTAGGAAGCATCACTACAAAGCTAGTGGAGTTGATGGAATTCCAGCTGAGCTATTTAAAAGATGATGCAGTTAAAGTGGTGTACTCAATATGCTAGCAAATTTGCAAAACTCAGCAGTGTCCACAGAACCAGAAAAGGTCAGTTTTCATTCCAATCCCAAAGAAGGGAAATTGCAGGAAATCTTCAAACTAGCACACAATTGCACTCATTTCACATTCTAGCAAGGTCATACTCAAAATTCTTCAAGCTAGGCTTCAATAGTATGTGAATTGAGAACTGATGTTCCAGCTGGATTTTGAAAAGGCAGAGGAACCAGCGATCAAATTACCAATATCCACTGGATCATAGAAAAAGCAAGAGAATTCCAGAAAAATATTTACTTCTGCTTCTTTGACTATGCAAAAGCATTTGACTGTGTGGATCACAAAAAACTGCAGAAAATTCCTCAAGAGATGGGAATACCAGACCACCTTACCTGTCTCCTGAGAAATCTGTATGCAGGTCAGAAGCAACAGTGAGAACCGGACATGGAACAATGGGCTGGTTCCAAATCAGGAAAGGAGTCCATCAAGGCTGTGTACTGTCACCCTGCTTATTTAACTTCTATGCAGAGCACATGATGTGAAATGCTGGGCTGGAGGAATCACAAGCTGGAATCAAAATTGCTGGGAGAAATTTCAACAACCTCAGATATGCATTGGAGAAGGCAATGGCACCCCACTCCAGTACTCTTGCCTGGTAAACCCCATGGATAGAGGAGCCTGGTAGGTTGCCGTCTATGGGGTCGCACAGAGTTGGACACGACTGAAGTGACTTAGCAGCAGCAGCAGCAGCAGATATACAGATGATACAGCTCTAATGGCAGAAAGCAAAGACAAATTAAAGAGCTTCTTGATAGGGCGAAAGAGGAGAGTGAAAATGCTGCTTTGAAACTCAACATTCAAAAAAACTAAAATCATGGCATCCAGTCCCATCACTTCCTGGCAAGTAGAAGGGGGAAAATGCAGAAGCAGTGGCAGATTTTATTTTCTTGGCTCCAAAATCACTGTGGATGGTGACAGGAGTCAGAAAATTAAGACACTCACTCCTTGACAGAAAAGCTATGACAAACTTAGTGTATTAAAAAAGCAGAGACATCACATTGCTCGCAAAAGTCCATATAGTGAGAGCTATGTTTCTTTCATATGGTTTTCCATATGCAACCATATGGTTGCGTGGATCACAACAAACTGTGGAAAATTCTTCAAGAGATGGGAATACCAGACCACCTTACTTCCTTCTGAGAAATCTGTAGGCAGGTCAAGAAGCAACAGTTAGAACCAGACATGGGACACACTGGTTCCAAACTGGTGAGGGAGGACTTCAAGGTTGTATATTGTCACCCTGCTTATTTAACTCATGTGCAGAGTACATCATGCGAAATGCCAGGCTGGCTGAAGCACAAGCTGGAATCAAGATTGTCAGGAGAAATATCAATAACCGCAGATATGCAGATAACACTACTCTTATGGCAGAAATTGAAGAAAAACTAAAGAGCCTCTTGATGAAAGTGAAAGAGGAGAGTGAAAAAGCCGGCTTAAAACTCAACATTAAAAAAACTAAGACCATGGCATCCAGTCTTATCACTTCACGGTAAATAGATGGGGAAACAACGGAAACAATGAGAGACTTTATTTTCTTAGGTTCCAAAATCACTGCAGATGGTAACTGCAGCTATGGAAGTAAGACACTTGCTGCTTGGAAGAAAAGCTATGACTAACCTAGAGAGCATATAAAAAAGCAGAGACATTACTTTGCCAACAAACGTCCGTCTAGTCAGCTATGATTCTTCCAGTGGTCGTGTATGGATGTAAGAGTTGGACTATAAAGAAAGCTGAGCACTGGAGAATTGATGCTTTTGAACTGTGGTGTTGGAGAAGACTCTTGAGAGTCCCTTGGACTGCAAGGAGATCCAACCAGTCAATCCTAAAGGAAATCAGTCCTGAATGTTCATTGGAAGGACTGATGCTGAAGCTGAAGCTCCAATACTTTGGCCACCTGATGGGAAGAGTTGACTCATTGGAAAGAACCTGATGCTGGGAAAGACTGAGGGCAGGAGAAGGGGATGACAGAGGATGAGATGGTAGGATGGCATCACCGACTCAATGGACATGAATTTTAGCAAGCTCCAGGAGTTGGTGAGAGACAGGGAAGCCTGGTGTGCTGCAGTCCATGGAGTCGCAAAGTCGGACACAACAGAGCGACTGAACTGAACTGAACAGATGGTTTTTCCAGCAGTTATGTGTGGATGTAAGAGCTGGACCATGAAGAATGCTGACAGCCTTCAGCTGAGCAGAAGAATTGATGCTTTCAAATTTTTGTGCTAGAGAAGAAAGTATATTAATCCTGAATATTCCCTGGAAAGACTGATGCTCAAGCTGAAGTTCCAATACTTTGGCCACCTGATGCGAAGAGCCAACTCATTGGAAAAGGCCCTGGTTCTTGGGACAAATTGAAAGCAAAAGGAGAAGAGGGTGACATAGGATGAGGTGGTTGGATGGCATCACCAACACTATGGACATGAATTTGAACAAAGTTGGGGGAATAGTGGAGGACGGAGGAGCCTGGCATACTACAGTCTGTGGGGTCACAAAGAGTCAGTCAGATACGACTTAGGGGCTGAAACAATAACAAATGGTTCCCTTGCCCCTGGACCTGGACAAAAGTGAGCCCCAGACCTGACCCATAAGACCATGCCCTCTACTTTCTGCTCCACCCCCACCCACCTTCATTCCCTCACCACGCGTTCATTCAGACTTTCAGCTTTTGCTCCTGCAGGGCTTGTGGTGGGCAGGATGGACAAACCTCCGCTCTGGGCCCATCTGACTTGGGCAGTGCAGGTTCTAGACGTCCTTGCTGCTGATCAAACAGCACTGAGACTATGAGGAACGCCTGCTGCCGCGCCGGCCTGGGGTCTCCGGGGAGAAAAGCAGGACTTGCCTGGCGGAGGAGTGTGTTTACAGCTCGGGCCAGCCTTGGGCCCCACTGAGCCCCAGACAAAGAGCCCAAGGCCTTTGTCCCAGGCAACCTCTGGCGGCCCCCTCCCCCATCAGGATCGTCAGCCTGGCAGCAGCCGGAAGAACCAGCAGCCAACCAGCTCCACTCCCTCCCGCCTTGAGCCCCCCGACTCCCGCGCGTCCCATCGCGCCCCAGGCGAGGGGAGGGGCGGTGTCAGCCCCGTTGCCCTCCTGGGTGCAAGCCAGGCTCGCGGGGTCCCGGGCCGGCGCCCCCTCCCTTAGGCGGGAGACTCATCAGACGGGACGGCTTCTGCGAAAGTCAGCCAGGAAACGCGGCCAGGCACCTGCCCCACGCGCCGCCTGCGCCGCGGAAGGCAGCGCTCTTCCGCGCGGTGAGCGGGTTCGGGGCGCGGGTGGACCCGGGCGCTCCCGGCCCTCGGCGCCGCCGAGCCCCGCCCACACCTGGGCGCCGCCGGGGGCGGGGCGGGCGGGGAGCCAATGGGGAGGCCCAGGGGAGAGGCTCTGCGTAGGTGGCTAATGGGCGTAGGCGCGGAGTGGTCGGGGCTCGCGGTGCAGCCAATGGGGGCTCGAGGGGCGGGGTGCGCGGGCGGCGAGCCAATGGGGCGGCGGGCCGGGGCGCTCCCGCGGCGCTGGAGGCGGCAGGTTGCGGCGGCGCCCGGAGCCTGGCAGCAGCGAGTCCGCGTCCGGATTCCGGAGGCCGGTGAACGTCCAGGTGAGCCGCGCCGAGTTCCGGGGCCTTCGCGGCGCAGGGCGCGGCCCTGGGCTGCGACTCCGACGGAGGGGCGCGAGCCGGGCCGGCGAGGGGGCCGCGCCGCACCTGCACCCTCCGCGATCGGGGACGCGGCCTCGCCGCGAGCGCCGGGCCGCGCGGTAGCAGGGAGGGGCCAACCGCGCCGGGTGCGGCGGGTCTCCAGTGCCGAAGACTGCGCGCGGACGCCCCGCGGGAGGGGCTGTGCCCTTCAAGCCGGGTGGCCCGGTCGGGTTAATGATTTGCTTGGTTCCGGGAGTGGGGCCGGCAAAGAGCAGGCTGGGAAGTGGGACAGCCTCCGAGCGCTGCGGGAGGGCCCTCTGGTTCCTTCTCTGGCGGGGGGTGCGGGGGGGGGGGCACTGGCCCTTGCTGCTCCACCCCCAGGAATGTGCGGCCTCTGTGTGGGGCTGCGCACCAGATGCCGAGGGGCAGCAGTCCCGAGCCAGTTCCGGGGTGCGGGGCAGGCCTGAGGAGGAAGAGCCGGCCCAGCTGAGTTGGGGCCAGGCGGGGCCTGACCCCGTGGCCCTCGCCCTCGCTGCAGAACAGGCATGCTCTCAGGACTGGCAGCCATGGAGCTGAAGGTGTGGGTGGACGGCATCCAGCGCGTGGTTTGTGGGGTTTCAGAGCAGACCACCTGTCAAGAAGTGGTCATTGCCCTAGCGCAAGCCATAGGTGAGTTCCTGAGCACAGATGGGCCCCGCAGGTGCGCCTGCAGTGGGGCCTGGCCTCCGGGCCCCATCTGGCCCCCAGGAGGGTGGGGCTGTTGCTGGTCCCTCTTGCCTTACCCCAGCTGCTCAAGCCAGATGGACTAAAGGTAAGGGATGCAGGCTGGCTGACCCCTCTCCCCGACTCCAGGCCAGACGGGCCGCTTTGTGCTGGTGCAGCGTCTCAGAGAGAAGGAGCGGCAGCTGCTACCCCAGGAATGTCCTGTGGGTGCCCAAGCGCCTGCGGACAGTTTGCCAGTGATGTCCAGTTTGTCCTGAGGCGGACAGGACCCAGCCTCGCTGGGAGGACCTCCTCGGACAGCTGCCCTCCCCCTGAGCGCTGCCCCATCCGAGCCAGCCTTCCCCCAAAGCCTCGACCCGCACTGGACCGTGAGCCCTGCAAAGCACTGACCTTCAGCCTGGGGTACTCTGGGCAGGCCCTCGGCCCTGTGCCACCAGAGCCTCTGGCTCCCGTAGTGCCCGTGCCAGGCTGGTGCGCAGACCTGCAGGGCCTGGAGCAAAGGGTGCGCAGGAATGCAGCGGAGCTGGGCCAGGAGGCCTTCTGGGAGCAGGAGCTGCGGCGGGAGCAGGCCCGGGAGCTCGAGGCACAGGCCCGCCTGCAGGCGCTGAGCGCAGCTACAGCTGAGCATGCGGCTAGACTGCAGGCCCTGGACGCCCAGGCCCGTGCCCTGGAGGCCGAGTTACACCTGGCTGCAGAGGCCCCTAGGCCCTCCTCACCCACAGCGTCTGTGGCTGAACGCCTGCGCCAGGACCTGGCCACCCAGGAGCGGCAAAGCATGGAGGTGCAGGGCAGTCTCGCCCTGGTGGGCCGGGCTCTGGAGGCTGCCGAGCACGCCCTGCAGGTGAGCCCGTGCCTCCAGCGCGGGGTGGGGGGGGTGGGCGTCAGTCTGAAAATCAGAATCGGAGCCTGCGGGTCCCGTGTGCCCCAGGCCCAGGCCCAGGAGCTGGAGGAGCTGAACCGGGAGCTGCGGCAATGCAACCTGCAGCAGTTCATCCAGCAGACGGGCGCTGCGCTGCCCCCACCCCCACGGCCAGACGGGGGCCCCACTGGCACTCAGGTCAGAGCAGTTCTGGGGGAGGCCAGGTCGGTGGGGGCCCCGCCCAGCCCCAAGCTGACTCGCTCTTCCCATAGGATCTTCTGCCTCCAGCCAGAGAAGAGCCCCTCACGGGAGGTCCCCGGAGTCTGGCCCTTGTGTCCAGCCTGAGCCCAGAGAGTATGTCTGTCTCCCCCTCTGGATGGGTGAGGTCCTCCAGTGACCCCCTGCAGCCCCCTCAAGTCTGTGTCCTCCCCACAGTTGCCCCCATGAGGGAGAACTCCTTGAGGTAGCAGCTGTCACCTGAGTGGGCGTCCGCAGCCAAGCGTAGCCTGGCCTGGATGGCAGAGGCGAGCCCGCGGCCACAGAGGACTCCTTCCCCCGAGCTGTGGGAAGCCCTGGAACCTAGAGCCTGAGACGGGACACCCTGGAGCCCTAGGCCTGCTGCAGGGGCACAGGAAGGCTGAAGACTCTTGCCCTAGTCCTTGTCGAATCTGCCAAGACCCTGCAGAAGCTAGGGGCATGGCCAGCCCCGAGATCACAGCCCCCGAAGGCCACAGCTCTTCTTGGGGACAGGAGGTGCACAGACCCTGTGTTCAGCCTATGGGTACGTGCTTGCATGCGGGAGGCATCCTTGCCCACATCCGTGTGTTCACTGGGTCCCTACCCCGACATTAAAACCTCAATAAACCGTCTCCCGTGGCTTAAGCGTGTCTTGAGACTGCACTGGGCAGGGTCTCTCAGTAGTCCCCCGAGCTGCCTGGGGCTAGTCACAGTCAGGGGTCCTGAAACGGAAGTCTCCCAGGGACCCCTGGTTATTTAATCCAAAGCTGGAGCTGTGTCCATCCACCCTTGGGGAGTGGCCTCTCCTTGTTGGGGGCAGGGTAGCTTCTCTCCTTGGCAGCCTGGGGCTGGATGGTCCGGGGGCCTGAAGCAGCCGCGACACTGACCTGGGTTTCTATCTGGACCCCTCCCTCGCCTGACTTCCCTGTCTGGGCTGCTCCCCACCAGCAGCAAGAAGCACTGCGCCCTCTGGGGTGGCTCCTGGATATGAGGAGTCAAGGACACACCAGACCCGTCCATCAGGTTTCCTGAGCCTGAGAGCTTGCGGGGGCAGGCCCCGGACTCCTGGGTCTGCCAGGCCCCAGGAGCTTTGCTGGCCCCTGGAGGGTGTGCCACCCTGCCTTCCAACACCCCGCCTCCCCCCCCCCCCCGAGCCGGGCATGAAGCTTTAGCCGCATGCCTGCAGCCTTGAAATTGGGGCAGGGTGAGGTCTGAACCACAGCCCTGGCTCTGGGGTGGGCCACCAACTCCCAGCTCTGAGCGTTGCAGTTGGGAGAGGCGAGCTCTGCGCCAGCCAGAACCTGGGGGGCTCCAAGACCTGGGTGTAGCTACGCGCATTGAGGAACAGAGGACGGGATAGATCACAGGGGTCTTCCTGCTTAGTGTGGGGGTGGGCAACTTTGGGGAAGACTCACCCTTCTCCTGGGGTGGCCCCTGAGCCTGGCCTGGTGTTCCCTGCTTCCTTGGGGCAGACTGCAGGGGACGTGGAGTACTGAGCTCAAGGAGACCACCGAGCACCTGGCTTGTGGGAGGAACCAGGAGCAGGCCCTTCCTGCCTGAGCTGGAGGAGGGTCGGGAGTAGCTGTACAGGCCTGGGGGCGAAAAGGCTCTGGCCCCGGTTTCCTCTTTGGAGCCCCCAACCCATTCCCATGCCTGTCGACGCTCCCGCCTGACCTGTGACTCTCCTTAGGGTCAAGCACAGGCCATACAAGGTGCAGCCCTGAATGCATGTGCTGGTCAGGCCCCGTGCTGGGCGGGAGGACTGGGGGCTGTGGAGGGGCCTTCTCCCTTCACCTGGATCCCCCACCTGCGTCCACAGTGTTGGAGGGACCTTTGGGAACAAGCCCTGGGCCTTAGCGGCCTTTCACCTCCCGAGCTGAGCACACAGCCCAGCAGGGCACAAGGCCAGGTGCCATCCAGCAACTCCCCTCCACACACGGGGGCAAGGGGAGGACCAGCCTATGCCCTGCCCAGCGTCCTGCATACCCCACTCCCCAGGGGACAGCAGGCACAGACCTGGGTGGACTTTTGCCCCCTGGTCTATGTCTGTTTTCAGGGATACCCATTCCTTCTGAAGTCACTGCCAGGGACCTGCCCCTGGGGACCCTGAGAGCGGTCCTCTCAAGCTTAAAGGCTGTCTCTTATACACATCTAGATGTGTATAAGAGACAGCGACTGAAGTGACTTAGCAACCCCCCCCCCCGAGCCGGGCATGAAGCTTTAGCCGCATGCCTGCAGCCTTGAAATTGGGGCAGGGTGAGGTCTGAACCACAGCCCTGGCTCTGGGGTGGGCCACCAACTCCCAGCTCTGAGCGTTGCAGTTGGGAGAGGCGAGCTCTGCGCCAGCCAGAACCTGGGGGGCTCCAAGACCTGGGTGTAGCTACGCGCATTGAGGAACAGAGGACGGGATAGATCACAGGGGTCTTCCTGCTTAGTGTGGGGGTGGGCAACTTTGGGGAAGACTCACCCTTCTCCTGGGGTGGCCCCTGAGCCTGGCCTGGTGTTCCCTGCTTCCTTGGGGCAGACTGCAGGGGACGTGGAGTACTGAGCTCAAGGAGACCACCGAGCACCTGGCTTGTGGGAGGAACCAGGAGCAGGCCCTTCCTGCCTGAGCTGGAGGAGGGTCGGGAGTAGCTGTACAGGCCTGGGGGCGAAAAGGCTCTGGCCCCGGTTTCCTCTTTGGAGCCCCCAACCCATTCCCATGCCTGTCGACGCTCCCGCCTGACCTGTGACTCTCCTTAGGGTCAAGCACAGGCCATACAAGGTGCAGCCCTGAATGCATGTGCTGGTCAGGCCCCGTGCTGGGCGGGAGGACTGGGGGCTGTGGAGGGGCCTTCTCCCTTCACCTGGATCCCCCACCTGCGTCCACAGTGTTGGAGGGACCTTTGGGAACAAGCCCTGGGCCTTAGCGGCCTTTCACCTCCCGAGCTGAGCACACAGCCCAGCAGGGCACAAGGCCAGGTGCCATCCAGCAACTCCCCTCCACACACGGGGGCAAGGGGAGGACCAGCCTATGCCCTGCCCAGCGTCCTGCATACCCCACTCCCCAGGGGACAGCAGGCACAGACCTGGGTGGACTTTTGCCCCCTGGTCTATGTCTGTTTTCAGGGATACCCATTCCTTCTGAAGTCACTGCCAGGGACCTGCCCCTGGGGACCCTGAGAGCGGTCCTCTCAAGCTTAAAGGGGGTCCTTAGGCAGCCCGCACATCCTGGGGTGGGAAAGGGGCAGAACCTTCTCCAAGTGAACAAAACACCGCCCCCTCCCCGCCGCCCCCCCCTGCCCCAAGTTGCCCGAAGTGCTTCAGATCACTAAGCAAATCTTTGAGTTGCTGAAAAGTTTACTTTTGAGTTTAAACTGTACTTTGAAAACAACGCTGTGAGGTGTGCTGAGGGGAGAGAAGGCCCGTGGTCGTTCAGTCGCTCAGTCGTGTCTGAATCTCTGCCACCCCAGGAACCGCAGCACGCCAGGCTCCTCTGTCCTTCACCGTCTCCTGGAGCTTGCTCAAACTCATGTCCATTGAGTCACTGATGTCATCCAGCCTTCTTATCCTCTGCTGCCCTCTTCTTTAGCTCCCCTCAAGCCAGGGGAAGGCAGGGCCGGACACTGCCCAGTGTGCGCACAGGGCAGCCCTCCTCGGGGCTGCTCTGAGGCCAGACTGTGTTTTGGGGGAAGGCACCGCGCCCCGCCTGGCTTCAGATCCCTACTCAACCCTCCAGGAGCTGGTTCTCAGAGGGCCTCGGGCCAGTGGCAGCAAATCCGCACCGTTGGTTCTCAACCCCAAAGCTGCTGGCAGCCTCCTTGCCACCTGCAGAGCCTGGCCTGCCAAGCCTGCTGGGTATGACACTCATCACACCGTATCAACACACCGTATCAACCGCTAACTAGGGTAGGGTCCCTCCTGGGGGGTATCTAAGTCCGCACAAGGGCCCAACCAGGCGGGCCTCCCCTCCAGACTGCCTGGGAGAGGGGACAGAACCTGCCGCTGCGGCATCCGCAGGCCCAGAGGCTGTCTGGGACTGCTCCACAACCATAAGACTTTCACGGTGAACTTAGGAACACCCGACAGGGAAGACAGGCCTCCAGGAACCCACACCCCTGGAGGGCGTGTCTGTGGGCACTGTGAATGCATCTCACAGTCCTGACTCCCTTACTGGCCTCACTGACATGGCAGAGGGCACAGGAAAGCCAGATCTGCCGCTGTCTTCCTCAAGAAAGTTCCTGGAGGTGGCCCTCAAGAGGCTAGTTCAGGAGGTCCTGTCCTGATGTCCAAGGGTCCGACAATGACGGCGGCGTCTGCCCAGGGCGCCTTCAGCTCAGCCACATCAGGAAGCCTGTCCTAGGAACCCCACACACCTTGGCACCCTAAGACACACAGGGAGAAGAGAGTTCCCTCCAAGAGTGCGTCTGGTCTGGCCTGAGGCCCCGCATGCGAAGGGCAGCAAAGACCTCTGAAAAGCCCAGCGCCCCCCCGCCAGCCCCCCCCACCCGCAC
>SJYC01030012.1:0-33445 GCA_006408675.1 Madoqua kirkii | reverse complement strand
CCGGGCCCCTGCTGGGCGCAGACAGGCCCACCTAGTCCGCGCAGCGCCCTGGCCTACCCCCCGCCTTGGCACGCTCCCTCTGACCCGACGCGGCCGTCCCCTGCCCCACAGGGCCACGGAGGGGGCGGGGCGGTCGCGCTGCCCAGGGACAGGCCAGCCGCTGTCGCACGCACAGTGGGTCCGGAGCAGCGCAGTGTGCGGTGGCAGCGGCTGCCCTGCGCCTGGAGGGGCCGCCGTGCGGGCGGAGGAGTCGTCGCCCACCCACGACCCCCGCCTCCCCTCCCGTCCAACTGGGCGGTCCGAGCCCGCCGCCCCTGCCCGGCCCAAGTTCCCGCCCGCGAGCCTAGGACCCCTCGCGCGTCACCTGCGACCCTACGCGGGGCCGTCGCCGGCTTTCGGCCCAACTTCGGCGGCGGCGGCAGCCCCTTCGCGCCCCCGCCAGCCCGGAACCGCGCGCCCGGCCCGTATGCAAATGCCCAGGTCTCGCAACCAATGGTCGGCCGAGCCGGGCCCGCCCTGCCGGGCCGCAGCCAGTGGACGCGAGCCGGGGACAGGACGCCGCGCCCACCGTCGAGCGGCCCCTCGCGGGCGAGGCCGGCGCGTTCCTTTCCGCACGTCGGCCTCGGGGCGGGGCTGCCACCTGCCGGGCGGGGCTTGCGGCGCTCGGAGGCTGCCAGGCGCGGGGCGGCTCCCCCGCCGGCGGGTGGTACGAGCCGAGGCTCTCCCCCGCCGGCCCAGGGTGGAACGGCCCGGGGGCCTCGGCACCCTCCGCCCCCGGTCCCCCACGAGCTGGGCACTTCCTTGGATCGCCGGCTCCGGCACGCGTAGCACGGGCGGTGCGCTCGCGACCACCTAGTGCATAAGCCTCCCGCACCCACTCCGGGGCGGTCTGCCTGGCAGGGAGGGGCTCCGGCTCTGCCTGGTTTGTGAACTCGTCGTGAGGGCCCACTGCACGGGGCTCAGGGCCCTGGGCGGCTTGGCCCCGTCCTCTGCTCCGTTCTGTCCGGGCATTGGAAAGGTAGAAACCAAAGGAAAGGACCGTTTCAGCCAATCCCTCCTGGTGGAGCCCCAAGGAGGCAGCCGAGGGAAGCGTGGTCCTGGGCCGGGCTCTTTACACTCCCTTCTCAGCCGCTCCGAGGCAGAATCCTGGGTCACTGGGACCCCTAGTCAGGCAGAGAGGTGCCCGGTCCCCTTTTGTTCTCCACCGTCCCGTCTGGAGAGTTAGGCTGGGATTCCCCTCCAAAGCAAGAGCTCCCCGATATCTCCGCAGCCTCAGCCACCCTGGCTGCCTCCTGCAGCCCTCCTGCTCCCAGCTCACCGCCCCACCCCTCGCCCTCTCGGGTTTACAGAGGCCTGGGCTGGACCCACCAGCGGCCACAAACCAGCATGGGCGGCGCCTCCCTCTTCCCACCACCCCGGCCATTTCACTTCTTCCTTCAAATCTGCTGCCCAGGTGGCTAAGTGCGGGTCTCCAGGGAGGTGTCCGACTCTCCTGGGACCTCAGGAGTATGAAGCCTGAGTGTCGGAATTCAAGTGCATGGTGTATTGTGGGGGGCTGGGGAGCTGTGGGAGGGGAAGGAGCCAGGAGCCTGATTGTTTCTGTTGGGGGTCACCAAGGCCTGGACTGTGTGGATCTGGAAGGAACCCTTAGGAACCTGTGGGACCCCTGAGGAGGCCCAAGGCTTTGGGACAGGGCATGACTGGGGACTGGCAGATGGGCAGAGGCTTGGAGGGAGAAGCCCAGGCTTCTGGGACAGGGACAGGCCCGAAGTCAGGATGCCTCCGAGTTCCTGCCTCACCCTGCTGGTCTGACCCCCAGCCGGGTCCCCTCCAGTCCTGCTGGCTCCAAATGCACCCCTTACTGCCCTCTGCAGTAGGTTGAATGGCGTTCCCTCAAAAAAAAGTTACCTTATATCCAAATGCCTAGATCTGGGGATTGTTACCCTGCTTGGAAAAAGGGACTTCACGGCTTGATGAGGTCATCCCAGTTTTCTGAGTGGCCCCTAAATCCAACGCCAAGTGCGCTCTGAGAGAGAACGGTGCAGACACACAGGGAGGAAGGCGACAGGGAGACTGAGGCAGACGCTGCCCTTAGCCGAGGAGGTCTGAAGCACCAGAACCCAGAAGCGGCAAGGAAGGGCTCTCAATAGGTTTCAGAGAAAGCTCAGGTGTCAACCTAGAGTTTGGACTTCTGGCGCTCAGGACAGAGAGGGAAAAAATTTGTGCCCTAGGACACTGATACCCTTGCTTCCTATGTCAGGGATCATAGCCCTGCCTGTCTCTTCCCCCCAGCTCTGGCCCTGTGTGTTCCTGCAGGCTTGCTGGCAGGGGAAAGGGCTGGCCCAGGCTGGACAGAACCAAGGCAGCTCCTCATCCAGCTCCGCCCTCCCGCAGGCATGAGGAGAGCAGCGTGTATCCCATGTCTGGGCCTGCCTGGGCCTTGGAGGAGCAGGAGCAGGGTGTGCCAGCAAACACCAAGGAACCAGTGAGGCCCAGGGTACAGGCTTCTTGAGGACAGGGACAGTGCTGATGGCGGGGGAGGCGTCCACTTGTGTGAGGTACAGGCATGAGCCTCTGCTCTCGCCTGGGCCCAGTTTAGGAACAGACCAGTGGCTCTGGGCAGTTTCATGGGAACACATCTCAAGTGTGAGCAAAGGCGGGCATGGGTGGGTGGGTTGCATGCTACCCAAAGATGCCTGCTGAGGATCTGTTCACATCTCATCACGGGTGCGTCTGTTTCTTGCGGATGACAATTTTTCAGCAGCCTCAACAGCAGATGCGGATGAAGGTGGAGGGGCTGGTGCCATTCCAAGGGGGCTCTAAGATGGCCTCAGCTGCTTGTCCAACTCCTTCCCTGGAGCTTTAGTGGCCTGTTCCCACCCCCACTGGGACCCTCTGGTGGGTGGTGGGCTTTGGCAAGTATGTGTGTGTATAAGGGCCCACACTTGCCAAGAGTAAGCTAAGGAGGAGGGGGAGCTGTCAAATGCAGGGCATTTACTTTGCTGGTCCCCATCCAAAGTTCTGTTCCTGTACCCACCCATCCGGCCCTCAACACCTCTATTTTATAGGCAAAGAGGCACAGAGGGGTTAAGAAACTCTCCCAAGTTCATGCCATCCATGCTTAAGCAGAGAGCCAAAGTATCCTGGGGCTTCCCTGGTGGCTCAGTGGTAAAGCACCCACCTGCCACTGCAGAGGTCACGGGTTAAATTCCTAGCCTGGGAAGATCCCGTGTGCCGAGGGCCAACTAGGTTTGTGCACCCAGTACTAAGCTGTGCGCTAGAGTCCAGGAGCCACAGCTGCTGAAGCCGGAACGCTCCCGAGTGTGTGCTCCCCAAAAGAAGCCGCTGCTATGAAACGCCTGCACACGAGGAGCAGCCCCACTCACCGCAGCTGGAGCAAGCCCACGGGCGGCAGCAGACCCCGCACGAGCACGAAGAGGTAACTTTCAAGCCTCTTGTGTGTGGGTACATGGCTCGGGTGACACCCAAGAGGTGCTGTGCCAGCCACACACCTCCCCCAGAGATGTGCTCCAGAGGCGCTCGCCTTTCTGGCACCATTCATTCTTCCTCTCTGCAAAGTCCTTTCCCATGAACAGAAAAACAAAACCACCCTCTCTCAGTGGGCTCCTTCTCTGCTGCCTCCACTTTCGTTTCCCTGCTCGGTACTCCCTGGCGATGATCAGCTTGGCTTCTCCTTGAACCCCTCCCGCTGCCCCCCGGCACTGGTATCCTCTGGGTCCCTGGTGACTTCCACCTTGCTCCACGCCGGTGTCCTACTTGACGTGCTGCCCCACCTACCACGTGTCCAGGAGCCCTCCTTGGTTTCCCTTTTTACCTGGCATCTCACATCCAACCCCTCAGCTAACCCAACCTCATTTTTTTTTTCATTAAAAAAATTCTTAGTCGGAAAGTAATTACTTACAATATTGTGTTGGTTTCTGCCATACATCAAGAGCCAGCCGCAGGGGTACACATGCTCCTTCCCTCTGGAAGCTCTCCTCCCCGCCCAGCCCAGCCCACTCCTACCTCTCTAGGTTGCCACAGAGCACTGGGTCTGAGCTGTGCACCACACAGCAAATGCCCACAGACTATCTGCTTCACATACATTACACGTTTCAAAGCCACTCTCCCAGTTAGTCTCACCCTGTCCTGCCCCCACTGTGTCTCCTTTGCTGCCCTGAAGATAGGTTCATCAGTACCATCTTTCTATATAGTCCATATATATGCATTCGGAGAAGGCAGTGGCACCCCACTCTAGCACTCTTGCCTGGAAAATCCCATGGACGGAGGAGCCTGGTAGGCTGCAGCCCATGGGGTCGCTAAGAGTTGGACACAACTGAGCTACTTCACTTTCACTTTTCACTTTCATGCATTGAAGAAGGAAATGGCAACCCAGTCCAGTGTTCTTGCCTGGAGAATCCCAGGGACGGGGAAACTTGGTGGGCTGCCGTCTATGGGGTCGGACAGAGTCAGACACGACTGAAGCGACTTAGCAGCAGCATATGCATTAATATATGATATTTATCTTTGTCTTTCTGACTTACTTCGTTCTGCATAATAGGCTCTAGGTTCATCCATCTCATTAGTACTGACTTAGATGCGTTCCTTTTAAGGCTGAGTAATATTCCACTGTATACCTACGGACCACTTTTTTATCCATTCATCTGTAAATGGATATCTAGGTTGCTTCCATGTCCTAGCCTCCTAAATAGCGTTGGAACGAACATTGGGGTACATGTGTCTTTTCCAGGAATGGTTTCCTCAGGGTATATGCCCAGTAGTGGGGCTGTTGCGTCCTGTGGAAGTTTCATTCCTAGTTTTTAAAGGGATCTCCACACTTCTCCATAGTGGCAGTCAATTTACCTTCCCAGCAGCGGTGCAGGAGGGTTCCCTTTTTTCCACACCCTCCCCAGCATTTATTGTTTGTAGATTTTCTGATGATAGCCATTCTGACCGGTGCCAGGTGATACTCCTTTGTAGTTTTTTTTTTCTTTGTAGCTTTGATGTGCATTTCTCCTAACAAGGAGCGATGTTGAGCGTCTTTTATCCCCTAGGTTCTGTCTTCATAGCCTACCAGAAGGGGATCGCTTCCCGCACCTTCGCTTCCCCCAAAGATGTAGAGCCTACATCTTTGGGTCCCTGAGGGTTGCAGGGTTACTGAAGTGGCCTTCTTACTGGTCGGCGGCCCGCCCCGGCCGGTCCACTCAATTCACCCGCCGCCGCCGCCCGGGGCTCTTAGAAGCCAGCGGCTGCCCCCCACCCAGCCGGTGGGGCTCCCCGCTCCTGGGGTCCTGACAGCTTCCCGCGCTCTCGCCACCGCTGCCCCTTCCGCCAGCACCTCTCGGCCAGGTCCCTCCTCACCCACTAACTACCACCGGCGAGTCCTCTCCTCCTGGCTCCCGAGTCCGGGACTCGGCTCTTCTGTCGGAGCACGAATCCGTTTCTCACACACCGAGCGGCGCACCATCCACGTGGTTCACTGTTTATGGTGTGCGGCCCGGCGGGACTCTGGGCTGGGGGCTCGTTCTTGTCCAGCACCTGGCGGAGCCCGCGCACAGGGTCCGCAAGTGTTCGGTGGCGTGAACGGACGGCGCAGAGCTGTTGGGCCGGGGGTGCCGCCAGGCTGACCCCGGCGAGCCCCCCTCGGCTCGCGCTCTCGGGGTCTGAGAGGTGGGGGTCGGGTGGCGTGAGGGCGTGGGGGCGGAGCCACCGCGCGGGGCGGGGCCCGGGCTGGGGGCGGGGCCCTAGGTGTGCCGGGCGTCCGCTCCCATTCGCCCTGGGCGGTGGGCAAGGATTGGACTGTACCACTTTCCAGACGGGGGACTACCTCTCGGAACAGCATACAGGCGGCGGCTTAGACTCTTCAAGTTCTTCCAATAAACTAGTCTTTCTGGACTGTAACAACGTACTAAACGGTGTTTCTAAGGCCTTGAGATGCCTGAGCTCAGGGAGAGGCGCCCTCCTCTACCTCAGACGTTTCCTCCTCTCCCTCGTCCCAATGGTGCCCACCAACAGGCGGGGCAGGTAAGCCCCGGAAGCCGGCTCCATGTACTTCCGGGTCAAGGAGCGCGCGGCGGAGGCGACGGCGGCGGCGGCCGCGGCGGCGGCGACCTGGCCTAGTTGTGCCTTTTGCTGTGGCGACGGCTGCGGCAGCGGCGGCGAGCGCACGGGTCCGGGTACGTGCGGGCCGCGGCGTCCCGGGTTTCAGTAGCGCCCCTGCCGCAGGCTCGCTCCGGGCGCTGCGCGCTTTGTCTGAGGCCTGCCCGGCGGTGCGAGGCCTGCGCTGCTCAGGGCCCGGGCCGACGGGCGGCGGCGGCTTCCTGCGGGCGCTGGGGGCCTCGCGCAGTGGCCAGGCGGCCCGCCTGCAGGCGGGTTCCCGGGAGGCCAGGAGCCCTCCGCCCCTCCCTGTGGCACCCGCCCCCTGTGCTGCCGCTCCCCCGCTCCGAGAGCGGAGTGTGACCCTTTGGTAACTCGCCTCCAGCGCCTCGTCTTCTCTGCTTTTATTGGCTGCGCCTGTGTGTCGACAGGCCCGCGTGGTTGTTGGGATGGTCTCCCGTTCCTTAACTCACGTAGCCTTCATAGCAGTCTCTCAGGAGTAGGTATTGGCCTTCCTGTTTTTACAGATAAGTCGATTGGAGTCCGGAGATGTTAAGTAACTTGCCAACGTCACACAGCTGCTGAACGCCGAACCAGGCCCGGTTGTTAACCTAAGCCCTGATTCTGATTCCTGTTCCATGTTTTTTTTTTTCTTTGTAACGAGGACTGTGTTACATCGTTTTCAACTTTGTGGCGTTTATATACTCTTCTTGCTTCTGTAGCAACAGAATAGTCGTCACCTGGTGAGCCGCGGTTTGGCCATTGGTCACTTGGACAGAAGCTAAGGCTAAAGTGAGGTTTGACTTGGGCTTTAGCACGTCTGCCCTCTCCCTGAACCATTGGTGTTTCTCCTTACGGAAAGAATGTTGAGTCAGAATGACAGTGGCTGTGTCTTCTTTTGCACCAGGCTGGTGGCAGGGCCCTGACACAGCCAGCCTGGCTTGGGTTCTCCCAGCAGCCTCTTGTAATGGACTCTTGGTGTCCCTCTCAACCCTGCCAGGACCTTACTGGACTGGTGCGTTTTTTTTGGTGGTGGGGAGGCTGGGCTCTCGCCCTTTTCTTGTGTTGCAGCTCACAGTTTCACGGTCTTGTAGCTGCTCTGGCCGACGGTGAATGAAAAATGAGATTTGAGCCCGTTGGACCTAACACCCTTGCTCAGGGCCTGGGGACGGGCGCCCAGGCTCTGGTCGCGGCGCAGTTGCCTGTGACCACGCCGGAAGGCCTTCTGGCTCCTTAGTTGGGATAAAAGGTGCTTTCAGCCCCTGGATTTGAAAGTAGAGGGGATACTCCTCTTGTCTAAATTTCCCCCTGGCTCCCCCAAGTCTGGAGGCTGGGCAGGAAAGCTGTAGAGCACTGCCGGCCTGTGAGGCGTCCAGCAGCCGGGAGCGGCTGAGCGCCGCCTGCAGAAAGTGCTTCCCGGGCATCGTTCTGGAGCCTGCGAGCAGAGGTGGGGGCAGTGGATCTAGGCAGGCACATCTGAGCTGGGATTGCCACTGGGGCCAGTAGGTCCTGAGCCGGGGTCACATTCCCGCAGTGTCTTGAGTGTAGCATTCCTCACGGAGAAACGAGGTGCCAGGGGTCCCTAACGTTGGTCTCCTATTTAGTGTTTGCACAGCTGCGTGGTCTGGGAAGTTCCTTCAGAGACTCCTGGGCTCTTCTCCCTGGGCGCTTCCAGAAGGTGCTATGTGTGACCGTGCAGGGGCGGGAGAGGGGTGTTGGGTGGCCTTTGGAAAGTCTCCTCCCCGGCTGTGACTCCACAGGGAGTCAACCTCGCCCCAGAGCCAGCGTCCCTGGGAAGTCCCCGTGGGCCAGACCCCAGCGTGGCCTCACTGACCTCTTCTGACAGCTCTCTGAGGCCAGCCTCGGTCTCGGTTACTGAGGGAGAAGCCAAGGGTTACTTGTGCGAGTGAACCATCCCTGAGGGTGCCCTGTGGTCTCCTTGGAGGGTTACATTTTCTGAAGTTTGCCCTGGTACTCTCCTGGGTGTGAACACTGACGCCCCACTCGTAGGCTGAGCGTCCCCAGTGCAGGACCCACGCCGCACGCAGTTGGGCAGGGTAGGTGCGGCAGGCGGGTGTCGTACGCTGGCGCTGTGGAATCTGGTCTCACGTGCAGCCTGAGGCTCACAGGTCGTCCACCGGCC
Organism: Madoqua kirkii; assembly: GCA_006408675.1. Classification (NCBI taxonomy): domain Eukaryota; kingdom Metazoa; phylum Chordata; class Mammalia; order Artiodactyla; family Bovidae; genus Madoqua; species Madoqua kirkii. The sequence goes on along the minus strand of SJYC01030012.1, from coordinate 25,206 downwards.
GTGGCCCTGCCGCCGCCACGTGCACAGGAGGGGCCGTGCTCTTGCGTGGGCAGCGGCAGCGTCTCGTCCAACAGCCGGTGTGTCTCCAGCAGTGCTTGTGGTTGGAGCTCAGTTGGAAGACAGCGAAGGTCCCTGCCGTGCTGCTGACTCACCAAGCAGGGGAGCGCAGACCCTCAGTTGAGCAGGACTGACTGATTTTCTCAACCTTGGGGTACTAGGTAGAAGAAAGGTGGTGACTTTGGGGGCTTCATAGCTTCAGTTGACTGTTTCCAGGTAGATGCATCATTTGGCAGGTGGCGATTTAGTGAAATTAATAGGCCTTCACAATTTTAGAGGACATCCGTCCAGAGCCTGGGGCTTTGTCTGGGGTGTGCGATGCCCTGGCCATGACCCTGGCCTCAGCCCCATCAGGGACCATTTTTTGGGAGCATCTGTGCAGTGGCGGTGGCGACCGCGCCTGCCCTTGGTGCCAGCTGGTGCGTGTGGCCCGCGGGAGAGAGGCCCGCACGTGGGCTCCGGGAGTGAGAGGCTTTGCTGACTTCTCCGCCTGCTGCAGTCTGCCTCGACTCCTGCCCCGGTCCTTGCTCTGCTTCCGTCCCCCCGGTCTTGCTCCTTAGACGTGCAGACTGAACTGAGAAACACACTGTGCCACGCGGGGTCCCTCTAGGGCCACCAGGAAGTGGGTAGCCTGGCGGGGAAAGGAGCCTGCGTTTCGAGGCCGAAGTCAGGCCCTGCTGCAGGCGGGCGCTTGTGTCCCTGTGCGTCTGCGAGGCCAACGGTCTTGGTCTTCGGCATTACCCCAGCAGTGGCCTTGCAGAGCAGGCAGGCTCGGCACCCCCAGCTGGGGACCAGGAGCTGGTGGACATGGCAGCCCAGCCCCTGCGCTCCGCAGCCCTGCGCCACTCCTGCCTAGGCAGCTGACTTGGCTGTGTTCCTGGAGGGGCCAAGGCCAGGTCAGAGGAGCCCCAACTGGTGCCCATGGCCTCTTGTGGGAGGCAGGTGTGCGGAGCTGGGCTGGCCAGCCGTGGCTTAGGGGGACGTGCCACAGGAATGTGGGCAGAGGGCCAGCTTGGCACCTGGACCTTCTGGCGCCCACCCGCCGCTGAAAGCCCCGCTTTGCCTCAGCTTGTGGTACGCCGTTTCCCTCGAGCCTGGCCTTGGGTACCCGAGGAGTGTTGCGGTGTGGCAGGTGGCTGAACAGGAACGCGGCTGGCCTGAGGCTGCGCTGGTGTTGTGTGAGTGGGCGTCTGGCCGTGCACGTGCTCTGTGGACAGGACCCGGTCTTGTGTGTGCCTGCACAGTTCTGAGCCAGCTCTGCCTCCTGTGCTGCGGGGCACACATGTCAGCAGGGCTGGGATGTGCAGTGACTGTCGCTCGCTTCGGTGGGGAGCTTAACGCAAAGCCTGGGACAGAGGGGACTTACTCGACCCTCGTTTCTTTCAGAGCTGAACGCCCATGTCCAGCGATGGATGACGACAGCCTGGACGAGCTTGTGGACCGAAGCCCAGGGCCCAATGGCCACCCAAGACTCCGTCCTGCCACCCTGGCCAGCGATGCTGGTGAGCTGACCCCGCCCCTCCGCCCAGAGCAGGGAGTGAATCTACACTTTGCCCTTAAAGTGCCCAAGTAGCACATGGTCTGGTCTTTATTGTTAATGTAGTCAATACCAGGGTGCTCTTAAATCCAGCGAAAGCCTCCGCCCCGCGCACCTCACCTTGGCTGGCCTGACGCGGGGCACGCTGCTGCCAGGAGCCCTGGTGACAGGTGTGCTCTGAACGCCCTGCGCACCTCCTCCCCAGCCCTGCTCTCTGCTCCCTCGGCTGTGACACTGCCCCTCCGGCCTGTGCTTTTCCCTGTCGCTCTAGAAGGAAGCAGTGATGCCCACAGTGACGCCTCCGAGGACGACTCTGGCACCGAGCACAGCGATGAGGAGGACTCGGACAGGGATCTGGAGGATGGATCTGGTGAGAACACGGACGTCCTCGGGGCCCTGGGTCTCCTCGTGCCGTGACGGGGGTTGCTGTTCACAAAACAGCCTTGGTGAGCTTGCCACCTTCAGCACACCCGCCAGCGGAGGCCGTGAGCTGTCAGGGTGGCACGAACTCCACGGCCTCCTCTGGCAGTCCCCGGCAGTGAGTTTTGTCTTCAGCTGGGCAGCTGGCTCACGTTGATGTGGTTGGGCAGACGACACAGTGGGACGGTCTCTTGTCTGGTGGCAGCGGGAGGGTCAGTTCAGTTCAGTCACTCAGTCATGTCCGACTCTTTGCGACCCCATGAATCGCAGCACGCCAGGCCTCCCTGTCCATCACCAACTCCCGGAGTTCACTCAGACTCACGTCCATCGAGTTGGTGATGCCATCCAGCCATCTCATCCTCTCGTCCCCTTCCCTTCCTGCCCCCAATCCCTCTCAGCATCAGAGTCTTTTCCAGTGAGTCAACTCTTCGCATGAGGTGGCCAAAGTACTGGAGTTTCAGCTTTAGCATCATTTCTTCCAAACAAATCCCAGGGCTGATCTCCTTCAAAATGGACTGGTTGGATCTCCTTGCAGTCCAAAGGACTCTCAAGAGTCTTCTCCAACACCACAGTTCAAAAGCATCAACTCTTCAGCACTCAGCCTTCTTCACAGTCCAACTCTCACACCCATCCATGACCACAGGAAAAACCACAGCCTTGACTAGATGGAACTTAGTCGGCAAAGTAATATCTCTGCTTTTGAATATGCTGTCTAGGTTGGTCATAACTTTTCTTCCAAGGAGTAAGCGTCATTTAATTTCATGGCTGCAGTCACCATCTGCAGTGATCTTGGAGCCCCAAAAAATAAAATCTGACACTGTTTCCACTGTTTCCCCATCTATTTCCCATGAAGTGATGGGACCAGTACCATGATCTTCATTTTCTGAATGTTGAGCTTTAAGCCAACTTTTTTGCTTTCCTCTTTCACTTTCATCAAGAGGCGTTTTAGCTCCTCTTCACTTTCTGCCATAAGGATGGTGTCATCTACATATCTGAGGTTATCGATATTCTCCTGGCAATCTTGATTCCAGCTTGTGCTGCTTCCAGTCCAGCATTTCTCATTATGTACCCTGCATATAAGTTAAATAAGCAGGGTGACAGTATACAGCCTTGACATACTCCTTTTCCTGTTTGGAACCAGTCTGTTGTTCCATGTCCAGTGCTAGCTGTTGCTTCCTGACCTGCATATAGATTTCTCAAGAGGCAGGTTAGGTGGTCTGATATTCCCATCTCTTTCAGAATTTTCCAGTTTATTGTGATCCTCACAGTCAAAGGCTTTGGCGTAGTCAGTAAAGCAGAAATAGATGTTTTTCTGGAACTCTCTTGCTTTTTCAGTGATCCAGTGGATGTTGGCAATTTGATCTCTGGTTCCTCTGCCTTTTCTGAGTCCGGCTTGAACATCTGGAAGTTCACGGTTCAGCTGAAGCCTGGCTTGGAGACTTTTGAGCATTACTTTACTAGCATGTGAGATGAGTGCAATTGTGCGGTAGTTTGAGCAGGAGGGTAAAGGGCCTGGGAACAGGGAGCAGCGTGAAGGGTGTCTGCAGGGAGCGTGCAGCTGGACAGACAAGTGGGCAGGGTGGGCCCGGAGCCTGTTACAGAACAAGGGTAGCCCGAGCCTTGGTTCCCAAGCTCCCGAGGGAGCTGGCAGAGGCGTGGGGCGGCCGCCTCGAGGCTGTCAGTCTGTACCTCCGGACTTGGGAGCTTTGCTGTGCACACGGCCTGCCCCGAGTGCCGCGCACCCACCGCACCGCCTTCCCTGGCTTTCCCGGCCGCCCTGGCCGGTGCGTGGCCTGTGGCCTCCCCAGACTGTCCCGCCCAGCCCCTCCCTGTGTGGTGCTGGGCTTCGGGAGCTTGGGTCACCACTGCTTCCCTTCCAGCACCGCCACTGGGACCTGTGTGGATGTCGAGGCATCCGCCTGGTCTGTCACAGTCCTTGGAGCTCCGTGGATATGCACGTTAGAATGTTCCAGAGAGGTGACCCCTAGTGTTTGGGGCAGTGCCCATGAGGAACCAGCGTGAGTTTGCAACCCTGTGGGCGTGGGTGACACATTGTCCCAGAGTTAGACTCTGACTTCTCTGCAGGCACAGACGGCTCTGGGCTGAATCTGCAGGTCGTGACGGGGCTGTTCCACTTGTTTCTGCAGATAGACTTGGGGCTTGGTGGCAGAGGACGTGAGATCCTTGTCAGTCCAGCCCTAGAGCAGAGGCCAGAGGGCCTGTGGATGCCAGGGGACGGGCTGGGTGCAGGGGCCTGGAAGACGGGCAGGAGCTCACCGTTCAAGGGCAGAGACTGTGTGCAAAGAAGCGGTTAGCTCAGGGGGATAGATGCCGAGGGTGTGGTTTAGGGGACATCACGAGAAGGGGCTGGGCTCAGGCTCTTTGGTCCTGGGTTGGTGAGAAGCTTCCAGAAGGACAGGTCTCAGCTGTGATCTGGAGGGCGGTGGGGCATGTAGGGCGGGGGAGTGCTGGCGGGACAGCTGCCACGGAGCCAAGTCCCAGGAATCCCGTGGGCGATGAGGACGCGGACGGGGGCAGGCACCTGGAGGCCACGGCCGTAGCTGAGGGCACTGACCCGCCCTGTTCACCTGGCCTTCTCCAGCGCCAGTCTGTGAAGCAGGCAGGGCAGCAGGGGGTCTCTGGCTGGTGCGAGCCTAGACGGCTTGGAGGGCCTGCATTCAGAGAAGCAACCTGCATCCTCACAGCCTCGTGTCAGCTGAGCCCCCTTGCGTGCAGCTCTCTCTGCCCATCTATTTGCTTTTCTTGCCATGGTGTTGGTTCCTGAAAGTCACTTGCTTGTGTCCCTATGTGCTCAGGTTTCAGCTGTAAAAACGTCTGTTCAAGTCTTAGAATGAAAGAGGAGAACTTAGGAGTCTGACCTGCTGCCTCACCAGCTGCCAGGTGGTGTGCACGCACCCTCCTGGTCTGCTCCGAGCGCCCCTCCCCGCAGCTTGCTCTCAGCTGTTCTCCGTGTGGTCCTGTCCTGCTCACGGGACCCTTGCCCAGGTTCGCAGGCATGCCACCAGCTGCTACTCTGGGTTGGTACCCATGTCTGCACCTTCCTGTTCCCAGGCCCTTTTCTGTCTGGGACCTGGTCCCGCAGTTCCCGGGACGAGGTGAGCGGGCGGCTGGCTCGGCCTCGGTGCCTCAGTGCTGCTGGCTGCTGCCCTCAGGGACTGGGGGCGGCCTGTGGGGGCGGGGCACCGCAGAGTCTGGTGGCCTCAGACACCGTGCCGCGCAGCTCCTGGTCTTCTGGGATTCTGGAGGAAGAACCAGAGCACCCGGTTCCCATGCTCCGCCTGCTGCTGTGCCCTTGGCCTCAGCCAGGTGCGTATCTGAGTCAGAGCACTCTCAGAATTCTGTGGACCCCAGCTTAGTCCTCTTGCTGTGTAACAGATTGTCACAAACACAGCAGCTGAGAACAGCACACCTGGGGGCTCAGTGCAGCCTGTAATCCAGACAGCAGTGGCCAGCCCTCTGCACAGTCTTGCCCAGCTGGCGTCAAGGGGTCACAGAGGCACCACTCCTGTCTAGGCTCAGGGCCCTCGCCCGAGGTCTGGCTTGTTGCCGGGTTTCAGGCCCCGCAGTGTGGGGCTCTCGTCCTGTCTCTGCCGGGGTGGGCCCTCATCTCCTCCTCGCTCGGGTCCTGGAGGCCACCCCTTGGTGCACAGGGTGCATCAGCCTCTTGTTCTCTTGGGTTGTGCAAGCCGCCAGAGGAAGCTGCTCTTCCAGAGCCCGTGTGATGTCACGTCACAGCAGGGTCTCGGGCGTGTGGGGACCCTGCCCGCCGCGCCTCTGCTCCACGTCTCGCGTCACTGTGACTCAGATCTTCATTCACTGGAGCTCAGTGGGGAGAGGAGACGGAAGCCTGCGCTGACTGCGGTGGGCTGAGCGGCCTCGGAAGCTCTGAGCGATCGGTCGAGGCTGTGGTGCGCGGCGTGCCTGGCCAGGCATTTGTGGCCTCTGGTCCGGAGGAAAGAGAAAGGAGAGCCCTGGAGGAGAGGCCTTCCCCGGAGGTGGCCGCTCCCTGACAGCTTTGAGAAGGTGCCGCTGGAGCGAGCTGTCCTCCAGAAGCCGCCGCGCTGCACCCAGAGGCCCGCTGACCCCTGGGGGCCGCCTGCCTCCTGCGGAGGTTCCGATTCGGCTCCAAGTGCAGCTGGGGCCTCCTGAGCGCCAGTTCACAGACTTGTACCCTTGCCTCTTAAGGTTCTGAGGACTCTGAGGAAGATGGTGGCGACGTGGACGCAGTGGCAGCAGCGGCGGATTCTCGGGGAACGCTGGAAGGCGGTGGCGCGTCTAACTCTGATGACGACTCTGAGAGCTGCCCGATCTGTCTCAATGCTTTCAGGGAGCAGGCTGTGGGCACGCCCGAGAGCTGCGCCCACTACTTCTGCCTCGACTGCATCGTGGAGTGGTCCAAGGTGCGTGGCATTTCTTCGGGCTGGGCTCTGTGTGGGTGACCAGCCCCGGCCGGCCCCTCGTGGGTTGAGTCTCTGCTTGGTGGCAGGGGTTGGAGCCCGGGTGGCGTCCGAGCCTAGTCTCTGCTTTGTCCACGTTCTGGGCCCTTGGGTGGCTGGTGACGCTCACTCTGGGCAGCACAGAACAAGGAGGGGGATCATGGGCGAGAAACCCGGGTGGCCCGGGGCAGCCTGCCGGCTGAGCAGCCTGATAGGCATGTGCTGAGGGCTCAGTTCACAGACGTGGAGCCTGCCTCGTGCGCATGGCAGTAGTGCACACGGGGGTCGTGAGTGCTGCAGGGGGAGCTCTGGAAGCACCGCCCACCCCTCTTCTGAACTTTGTAGAAAAACTCAGAGGCGTGAGCGCAAGGGCGAGTGGCCGCAGCTCCGGCCGGTGCCGTGCTTCAGGACACTGGCCTCGCCGGCTGCTCCCCCTTCCCCCGCCATGGCTGTGGGCCCTGGGGCAGGGGCAGGTCTGGCTGCGCGGCACCTGCCCTGCCGCAGCGAGGGTGCCGGCGGCCCAGCGACTTGAGTGCTGAGCCACCTCGTCCGTGCCTGGCTGCCTGCCCGGCCCCCAGCGCGCCTGCCGCCCGTGGCCTCCTGTTTCCTGGGTGCTGACGTTCACGTGTCGGCTTCCCAGGGGAGCTGCCCGCACCACGGTAGTGTGGCTTCTCTCCCGCACGGCTGTGCTCTCGGCCCTCGCACGGGGCCAGGTGCACACCGGCACTGAGTCAGCGACTGGGCTTTTTTGTGAAAGGAACTCTCGACTTCTAAAAGTCGTCTTGAGGAGGTATTAACGGTGACTGATCCTTCAAGGTTCTAATACAGTTTTTATTGTTTTACAGAACGCCAATTCCTGTCCAGTTGATCGAACTATATTTAAGTGTATTTGTATTCGAGCTCAATTTGGTGGTAAAATCTTGAAGAAGGTAAGTGTAGGTGCCCCCTTACGTGTATTACGTCGGTCCCCATCTCATGGGAAAACCTTCCTTCAAAAGATGATTTGCTGTCCTGAAGTGCAGGTTGCGTGCACTTTAGAAATCCGCTGAAATGCCATTTGCATTCGTGTGCCTGGCCGGTGTGGGCTCTGCGTCAGGGCCGCCCCTGACTCCCTCCCCTCCCCTCCGCCCAGCTCTTCTGCATCTCCGAGCTGCTTCCTTCCTGAGCCACGGCGGGGAGGCCAGGGAGGGCCCCAGACTTGGGAGAGGAGGCCAGCTCTCGGGACCAGACTTTGGAAGGCGCAGGGCAGGGCCGGGAGAGCTGAGGGCGGGCGTCTTCCTCGCTGCTGGGGCTGCTGCAGGCCTCCTTTTGTTGGGCAGCAGTGTTAGGGAGTCTCAGAGGAGGCATTCCCTGGTGGCCTGCTGGTGAGACTCCCTGCCTGCATGGTCTGGCCCTGGTTCAGCCCTGGCCACCGAGGTTCTCGGAAGCCTCGGTGCTGCCGGGGAGGAGGGCGTGTGCAGACTGGCCGCACGCCTTCTCAGTAGGCTGGTTGCAGCCAGAGGTCTGATTTTTTACTGTGGAGCCAGAGGCAGCGGGGACTCCGCTCTGGGCACGCAGATTTCCCCGAGTCTGTGTGGGCGACGTGGCCCCATCCTGCCAGGGACACCCTCCTGTGCCTACCCGCACTCTGCTGTTCTGCCCAGAGGCTACAGAAGCGCCGGCAGTTTCCCTGCAGGCCGACTCTGCTTGAGTAGCTGGGAGTGAGGGTGGTCTCTGAGCCATTCTCTGGGGAGCGGGAGTGGTACAAGGACCCTCACACCAGCAGGTCTGGACCCGGAGGCACGGGGAGTCCCTGAGTGCCTGTCTGGTGTGGCAGCGAAGCTGGGGAGCACGGCGGGGAGGGAGGAGCAGATGCTGCTGCTACTCGGGTGGGACGACGCAGGGCAGGAGAGCGAGGCGGCCTGCCGCCCCACAGATGTGCCTGCTGGCGGAGCACCAGCACCGTCGAGGGGCGGTGCCCGCTAGAGGCGCCACTGTCTGCCCGCCGCCTCCTGCTCTGCAGCGCCACCAGTGTGCTTGGCTGACTTGTTGTTCCTCTGCCCTGGGGTCCTTCTGCAGCACACACCTTGTTTTCCATTGAGTTGTTTCTTTCTTGGGTCTTGCTGTGTTGAAATAGTTAGAAAACGGTAAAACCACATGCGTGTTACTTCAGAGCTCCTGGGCCCACGGAAGCCGTGCGAGCAAGTCCTCTCTCGGTCTGTGTAGAGAGACACAGATGGGCCTGGGGCTTGGACCCCGCCTGCTGTGGGCTCAGCGCACTCTCGTCCCCAGATCCCAGTGGAGAGCGCCCAGCTTGGGGAGGACGAGGATGAAGACCCGACCTTCTGTGAGGTGTGTGGCCGGAGCGACCGGGAGGACCGGCTGCTGCTCTGTGACGGCTGTGACGCGGGTGAGCCCCTCCCCGTCCCGTCCGGCCTGCCTCCGAGTTGAGATCCCCGGACCTTCTCGCTGCAGAGGCCCCAGCAGCGAGGAAGACGCCTGCCCTCAGCTCTCCTGGCCCTTCGCTGTTGGGCCGTGCTAGGAGGGAGCCTGCGGGCCACTGCTCTACGCGCCACCCCCACAGGCCTGCCTGGTTGTGCTCAGCGCCGTGAGCCCCCATAGGTCATCTGAACCCCAGCGTCTGCCGCTGTACCCGCAGGCCTGGCCTCAGCTCACGCGCTCCATCCCCTCTACCCTCCCTGCGGCTGCTTCTCTAGTTGCCGTGTACACCCTCCCTGTTCCCAGCCGGCTCCCGAGACTGCTCACAGAGGTGCAGCGTCCCGCTCAGGATGGAGGGCAGATGCGGGAAACAGGGCTTGGACTGGCGTCAGCGTCAGGGGGATTTCTCAGGCTGAAATCTAGTTTGGGTTCTGGGTGCTCCCTGGTGCTTGGGGTCGGCCCGTGGCATCTATGTGCTCGGGTGAGGTCCAGCCTGGGGACCGGGACAGGATCTGCCTCCCTGCGACCTCACACAGGGCAGGGCTGGAGCAGCAGGAGGCTCTGCAGCGGAGTCCAGCCGGGCTTGGGTGTGCAGCGTGGGGCTGGCGCTGGTTTCCGCCTGCCGTGGTGCAGTCTGGAGTCTCCAGGTTGCTGGCACTGCTGGCTCCTCCCTGACTGCTTCCCTGAGGACAAGTTAGGGAGCACTGCAGGGCAAGTGTCTCCAGGCAGGACTGCTGCTGGTACAGCTCCTCCTCAGGGCTGGGGGCCACAGGGCCGCTTCCGTGGTGGTGGGCGGGAAAGGACCCCCTAATGACATGTCCTTAGAACCATCTCTCAGGAACGGTGGGCACCACCCGTCCAGCTGCCAGTCTCTTGGCTCCAGATAGGTCATGCCCCGCAGAGCTGAGCGGCTGTTGGGGCCTCTCCAGAGGCCGAGACGCCCCCAGCCTATGGCAGAGATCCAGCAGCCCAGGATGCCTGGGGGGGGGGGGCGGTCGGGATGCCCGGCTCCAGGCACAGCCACCTGCCCCACGTCCTCGGGGGGGGCCTCCGAGGCAGCCCAGGTGGGCCCCGGTGCTGCTGTCGGGGTGGGGTGGGCACTGTGTCCCCTCTCTGTTCTCAGACGCCCGTCCTGGGGCCAGGAGTGCACCCTGGTGGCCTGACTTAACCTCACCACCCTCACGGGTTCATTTCCTGACGCAGTTGCGTTGCAGGGTTAGGGCTCCAGCGTGGATGGGGGTTACAAGGGCACAGCACCACGTGGGGGCACCGTCGTGAGGCTCAGACACTCTCTTGTCTCCCAGGTACCACATGGAGTGCTTGGAGCCGCCCCTCCAGGAGGTTCCCGTGGACGAGTGGTTCTGTCCGGAGTGTGCTGCTCCTGCGGCCGCGTCTGCTGCTGGTAACGTGTTGCCTGCTCTCACGCGGCCCGGGCCCTTTCTGGGGGTGTGGGCACCTCGGCCCAAGGAGATGGCATCGGGCCGCCTGGCAGGGCTGGCTTTCACTTGGACTCTGGTGCGAGGGTGGGAGGGCACGCTGGACGTGGTGTTGGTCGGTGGGGATTCTGAGGGCCCAGGTGCCAGGCAGGTGCCCCCGCCTTTCTGTTCCCGAGTCCCCTGCTGGGGCCAGGGTCTGGCGGAGCGCATTAGCCATGAGTATTTCCTTCCAAGATGTGGGTCCCGTGAGTGAAGAAGAGGTCTCCCTGCTCTTGGCTGACGTGGTGCCCACCACCAGCCGGCTTCGGCCCCGCACGGGGAGGACACGGGCCATCGCCAGGACACGGCAGAGCGAGAGGGTGCGGGCGACGGTGAACCGGAACCGGATCTCCACGGCCAGGAGGTTCCAGGTGGGCGCCTGTGGCCCTCCATGCTGGCTATGTGCTGGGAGCGACGCTGAGGGCCCTGAGGTGGCAGCGGCGGCGGCAGAGAGCTGGCCCTGGGCTGCTGGGCAGCGCTGCCCCTCGCAGGGGCCGCAGTGCTGACCCAGAGGGAGGGCAAGGAGCTTGGTGGCGGACGGGGTCCAGGAACCCCCGCCGAGGCCCACAGTCCACTCTCCTCAAGGCCCAGGAGAGCTCCTCCTCTGGCCTTCGTGCCTGACCTGCCCCTCGGGAGGCCTCTCCAGACCCCGCTCCCCGTGGGCTCTCGGGAGCCCCCACAGCCTGCCTGCCGTCTGTCACTGCAGCTCCTGGGCTCAGGGTCCCCGGGCTCCCTCAGGAGGTCTGAGGTGACTCCGCCCCCGACCGTGCCATAACTGTGTCCCCTCTCTGTTCTCAGACGCCCGTCCTGGGGCCAGGAGTGCACCCTGGTGGCCTGACTTAACCTCACCACCCTCACGGGTTCATTTCCTGACGCAGTTGCGTTGCAGGGTTAGGGCTCCAGCGTGGATGGGGGTTACAAGGGCACAGCACCACGTGGGGGCACCGTCGTGAGGCTCAGACACTCTCTTGTCTCCCAGGTACCACATGGAGTGCTTGGAGCCGCCCCTCCAGGAGGTTCCCGTGGACGAGTGGTTCTGTCCGGAGTGTGCTGCTCCTGCGGCCGCGTCTGCTGCTGGTAACGTGTTGCCTGCTCTCACGCGGCCCGGGCCCTTTCTGGGGGTGTGGGCACCTCGGCCCAAGGAGATGGCATCGGGCCGCCTGGCAGGGCTGGCTTTCACTTGGACTCTGGTGCGAGGGTGGAGGGCACGCTGGACGTGGTGTTGGTCGGTGGGGATTCTGAGGACCCAGGTGCCAGGCAGGTGCCCCCGCCTTTCTGTTCCCGAGTCCCCTGCTGGGGCCAGGGTCTGGCGGAGCGCATTAGCCATGAGTATTTCCTTCCAAGATGTGGGTCCCGTGAGTGAAGAAGAGGTCTCCCTGCTCTTGGCTGACGTGGTGCCCACCACCAGCCGGCTTCGGCCCCGCACGGGGAGGACACGGGCCATCGCCAGGACACGGCAGAGCGAGAGGGTGCGGGCGACGGTGAACCGGAACCGGATCTCCACGGCCAGGAGGTTCCAGGTGGGCGCCTGTGGCCCTCCATGCTGGCTATGTGCTGGGAGCGACGCTGAGGGCCCTGAGGTGGCAGCGGCGGCGGCAGAGAGCTGGCCCTGGGCTGCTGGGCAGCGCTGCCCCTCGCAGGGGCCGCAGTGCTGACCCAGAGGGAGGGCAAGGAGCTTGGTGGCGGACGGGGTCCAGGAACCCCCGCCGAGGCCCACAGTCCACTCTCCTCAAGGCCCAGGAGAGCTCCTCCTCTGGCCTTCGTGCCTGACCTGCCCCTCGGGAGGCCTCTCCAGACCCCGCTCCCCGTGGGCTCTCGGGAGCCCCCACAGCCTGCCTGCCGTCTGTCACTGCAGCTCCTGGGCTCAGGGTCCCCGGGCTCCCTCAGGAGGTCTGAGGTGACTCCGCCCCCGACCGTGCCATCATGTGCTGTGCAGCGTGTCCCTAGGTACCTCATGTCTTCTCTGCTGGATGAGACCATTGAAGCCGTGGCTGCCGGGCTCAGCACAGCCGTGTACCAGCGCCCTGGGCCGCGTGCCCCCGCCCGCCGCAGGAGGAAAGGAGGTAGGCGTTCCCGGCTCCCGCTGCCCGCGGTCCCTGCCATGGTTCGGCCTGGTCTCCATGGAGGCCAGACCAGTGCGTCTGAGACCCTGCAGGCCTGGGCTCTGGGTCTGGTTAGTCCCTCTGATGGAGAAGGCAGTGGCACCCACTCCAGTACTCTTGCATGGAAAATCCCATGGACGGAGGAGCCTGGTGGGCTGCAGTCCATGGGATCGCTTAGGGTCAGACCTGACTGAGCAGCTTCACTTTCACTTTTCACTTCATGCATTGGAGAAGGAAATGGCACCCCACTCCAGTGTTCTTGCCTGGAGAATCCCAAGGACGAGGAAGCCTGGTGGGCTGCGGTCTATGGGGTCACACAGAGTCGGACACGCCTGAAGTGACTCGGCAGCAGTAGTCCCTCTGAGCGCCCTGTTGAGGGGCTGTTGGTGGGGCAGCACCCTGAGCGTGCGTCGGAGAGCCCGCAGGGGCCTCGTGGAGGCCCGCGCTGTCCCCTTGGCTCGGGCAGCCTACGATGCAGCCCTGCCCCTGGCCTCCCTGGACGGGGCCGCTGGTGTGACAGCCTCTGCAGCTGCCGTGCTGCACCGCTTTCTGGGCCTTTTCTGTGTTCGTCTTTGTCCCGGGAAGTTCGGTTCATCTCTCCCAGGGAGAAGCTTTCACTGAAGGTCAGCATCCCTGGCAGTTCCTGCTCTGCTGTGTCTGTATTTGCTGGTCGGAATTCTGCTCCGTAGAGGAGCTGGCCCTCCTGCTTGACTGCTTGTGTGAATCAGGAGGTGTGGATTCCTGTCTCACTGAGTGGGTCACAGTCTGTGGTCTTTTAGAAACCAGTGTTGCTGAGACATTTGCCGTGATAAGTGCTTCCACTCCGGGCACGTGGCTCCCCTGAGGCCAGCAGGTCTTCCGGCGGGGCCCTGCCCCCGCAGCCCCTCTGGGCGCCTGCCGTGCTGCCCTGGTGCTGTCTTTGCATCCTGGGCTCCTGCCGGGCGGCCTCGAGCGTGAGTTCTGGTCTCACCGGTGGGGACCTGGGCTCCGCGCGGCGGCCTGCAGCTTCCCGTCTCTCCCCTGGGGAGTCACGAGCTGCGTCTTGTCCGTCTGCCTGTGCCAGGCGTCTGGCTTGTTCTGCGGTGAAGCTGCTTTGCAGATCCTTCCCCGTGGGTGGGTGTGTCCGCCGCTCTGGCTCAGTAGAGAGGAGACTGGCTGGCGCGGAGGGGCCGTGTCAGAGGTGCCCACCCCACTTCCAGCGCAGTGTGCGCCTGCAGCGGCTCTGTGTTCTTGCCCAGCTGCTCCCGTTTCTGCGCTCCTGGCCTCCCCAGAGGACAGGCGGGGTGTGGAGATGAGACCTGAGGGCTCCCTGTGGGTCATGGTTCTCTGTACCCAGAGGGCACGCTGATTCCTGAGCTGCAGGCTCAGGTGAGAGGTTCTGCTTCGCCTGTCTTCCTCCTGACTCTCCCTGCTCACACCCAGGACCTCACATCTCAGTTTTAGCAGCTCACCCTGCGTCTGCTCGCCCCTGCTGTGTCCTGGGCTTCCCCGCCTTCAGCTGCCACGTCTCTGCAGGTGTGGTCACAGTTGTGGGGGCTGAGGGACACAGGCACAGGCCCTGTCACCTTCTCCCCGGCGCCTGGCCGCTACCGGCCAGTGTGGCTGTGTCCCCCTCCCCTCCTGTGTTACTTTGAAGCACGTCCTCATTTTACCTGTACATGTCTCGCATCGTGTTTCTGGAAGAGAGGGAGTGTTTTCTCTGACTTAACCCCAGGCCGTTGTTACACCTGAGGAGATGAATAGTAATTTCGCAGCCTCGCGATGCAGCCTGTCAGCATCAGAAGTTCTGATTGTGTCACAGACGTGGTAGAATCTCAGAGCAGCTTACGTGGAGCTGGAGCAGAGTTCTGCTGCGCTGGGGCTGCCTGGAGCGCGCCTTGTCCTCTGACAGGGTGGGCGAGCAGGTCTTCTGGGGGCAGATCTCGCCTCCTGGGTGGCTGGAGGCCCGAGGCTGGTTCAGGCGTGGGTGGGGTTCTGTCAGGTTCAGGTCCACGAGTCGCTGAGGAGACGGCAGAGCGGCTGCCTCCCGACGGGCCACGCCACAGAGCGTGGGTTCCTGTGCTGCGGCGGCATGCTCCAGTGGAGATCGCTTAGGGCTCTCAGCCTCGTCTTGGGCTCAGGGACCCAGACTCGGTGTACACACTTCTACTGCACAGTCACGAGGGTGGTCCTCTTCCTTGGAACTCACTTCTGGGCTGAGGTTCCTGAGTGCCCCAGGGCTGCATGAGCAGTGCAGCCTCGGGGCCCCTGGTGGCTGCCAGGGCTCCTGCGTTGCCCAGAGCACCCAGGTGGCTGCTGGCTGTGCAGGGTCGTCCTCGGGATGTGTTTGCTGGAAATGTACTGTGAAGTCCCCTGCCCCAGCCTCTGGGAGCACTCCTTGGCGAGGCCGCTGAGCGGCTCGAGTCCTCTGCTTCAGCGTTCCATGTGATGTAAACCGTCTCCTTGCTGCTTCCAGTGGTCAGATCTGGACGTCGGTGTAGGCTCTGTCCTCGCCATGCGCTGCCCCCCTCCCCCTGAGGGGAAGCGTGTAGAAACCCCGTAATGAGAAGCAGGAAGCAGTGCCTCGGGCCGGGTGCACGGGTGTTGGTCGGCCAAGTCTTGGGGGACAGCGGGGTGGGCACAGCGAAGCGAGCGCTGTCAACGTGCTCTCGGCAGGAAGGCGGAAGAAGGCGTCAGGACGGAAGAGAGCCCTGTCCAGGCCGCCTGCCAAGAGCAGGAGCTCAGGGGCGAGGCTGAAGAAGCGCCCAGGTCGTGTGAAGAAGAGGAAGGCGCAGAAGACGAAGGTAGCCGGGGCGGGGCCTCCCTAGGTGGGTTCTCGGGCCTGTGTGCGGTGGGGGACAGCGGGAGGCACAGAAGGAGCGTCTCTGCGCCACGTGGAGACTCACTGATGAAGACGCATGTTTCTGCAGCGTGGACTGGAAACAGGCCTGAGGCAAGGTGTGTTCAGAGCACCGCAGAGTGGCTTCTGGAGCCGTGGGGCCCGGCCCCCCACCTGTTGGCGCTTGTGCCTGGCGTAGCAGGCACCTGGTGTGAGGCGGGTGGAGTCAGGCCTGGGAGGGGTCCTTGTGTGGTGAGCACGTGCGCCCCTCAGGCTCTGGGGCGGCCAGCCCTCTGCCCCGTGCGTGGTGCCGTGGGTTCCTAGTTGAACTGGCATTCGCAGAGGCCGTGGATCTCAGCCCTGTTGTTTCTTCCTCTGACCCTGGGTTCAGAATGAAGCCACAGCTCGTTCACGCATCGCACGGACGCTGGGCCTCTGCAGGCCGGCCCATGGAGCTTGCACCCCCTCCGTGTAAAGCCTGCAGACCCGTCTCTGGGGCTGATGCGTGCCGACATCGGGGCAGCCTCCCTCTCCCTGTTTGGAGACCCTTATGAGCTGGACCCCTTTGACAGGTGGGTGCAAAGCGGCTGGGCTCTCCCTCAAGCTAGTGGACATGCCACTTCCACTGGGGCCTGGCTCAGTCTCGGGGTTTGTGTTTGTGAAGTTCCTTGCTCTGAGCAGCTCTCAGACCCCATTGGATGGTGAATGAAAAGAACTCTCTGCTCCCTCGGCGTGTCTGCCCCTGTCCCTCCTGACTTAGAGGCCAGGGCAGCTGCTGACACAAGGTCCCTGCGCGGGGCCCCAGCTCGGTGTTGAGTCACAGGGCCTGCCGAGGGCCGCTCGCTGTGGAGGGTGGGTGGGAGCTCCCTGGGCCTGGACGCGCAGGGCCACCTGCCCTCTGGCCTGTGTTCCTCCCCAGCAGTGAAGAGGCGTCTGCAAGCCCTGCTTCCCCTCTGAGTGCCAAGAGAAGGGTTCTGTCCCGGTCAGCCCTGCGCTCCCACCAGCCTGTAGCCAGACCCGTCTCCATGGGGCTCTCCAGGTATGTCCTGGGCGGCAGGATGGGATGGATGGAGCGCAGGTGGGCCCCAGGCCTACGAGAACAGTGGACTCCACAGTGGGCGGGCGCTCTGCCTCCTGGCACCCTGAGACCTCTCGTGGCTTCTCCCTGGCTCGTGGGTGAGGAGGAGCTGCGGCCAGTCTCAAGCCAGGGGCGCGGGGACAGGGCGGGGCTGGGCAAGGAGCCAGCCTTCTCTCCCAGCTAACAGTCCCCCAGCCCAGCCAGGCACCACTGCTCATGCGCTCCGCCTGTCGGTGGAGCTGGGGCCAAGGGCCTCGCACGTGTCTACCCCCTTGCCCTGCAGTCTGTTAGTGGGAGCTGCTGTGGGGGTGGGTCTCATTCCTTCTCTCGGGGTCCCTGCCTGCACGTGGGGCACCGGGGCTGGAGGGGCTGAGACAGCGGGGCCTGCCCGGCCTGCCTGCAGGAGGAGCGGTCCTGCATGGCCCCCCAACCGGACGTGGACACAGAGCCCAGCCCTGACCTGCTGGGGAGCATCCTGTCTGGCCAGAGCCTTCTGATGATGAACGGTGCTGACATCGTCATCCACCGCGACGGCTCCCTCAGCGCCAAGAGGGCGGGTGAGTAGCCTCCTGCCGCCTTCCACACGCCTTGGGTTAGGGCCACACGTCCTGGAGGTGGTCTGCGTGTGGCCGACCGAGCGACCCTAGGGTTGACTCTCAAGCAGCGCTGAAGGCTGAAGATGCCTTTCCATCGCTTGTTGGCAGCACAGTTGGTGGTGGGGTTTCCAGGCGGCCCACAGGCCCTCCTCGCCGAGGCACAGCTGCTTGCGTGCTCTCACGGCCCCAGGGACCAGCACAGGGCCCTGTCCACAGCTCGGGGCCCCGACGGGTCTCAGGGCTGGGGTGGATCTGGCCGCAGAGGGCAGGCCAGGCCGCACAGCTGCAGTCAGTGGTAACCTGGGGAGCTGCTCCCTTTTCAAGGGTCTGTTGAGCCCAGGCCCGTTCTGATCCACAGATAGCATAAAGACAGGCAGGGAGCGAGCCTGCGGCCCTCGCCCCACTCCGCAGAATTGAGCGAGCAGGTGTGGAGACCGCACCGTGCTGGGAGGGCGTCCTGGGGGAGGTGAGCCCCGGCGGGGCTGGCTGGACCCACGGCTTGGCCGTCCTGTCTTTCAGTGCCAGCCTCCTTTCAGCGGAACTCAGCTGGTCCGTCCAGAGCGCCAGAAGGCGCTGGCGGTCGTCAGTCAGGAAGCGGGCCGCAGAGCTCAGGGCCCAGCTGCCCCGGCAGGGCTGCCCCCACCCGTGTCCCTGCACTCACATCGGGGGCAGCGGCGAAGCCAGACTCCTTGGTGACCCCTCGGTCGGGCCAGCCTCAGACCTTGTCCAACGAGAGCAGGCCTGGTATAAAGCAGAGTGAGGATGGCCGGGTTAGCGGCGACAGCAAGCACTTTCTGCCTCTCGGGCCTGCGGTGTTGAAGGCCTCACACAGCAGCGCTGACTCGCCCTCCAAGAGCGCAGTGCCAGGCCAGGCCCTGAGACCAGCTTCCAGGCGGACAGACATCTCCGAGCTCCCCAGGATACCAAAGATCAGGAGAGACAGCACCCGGGGGGACGAGGGCCCCGCCAGCAGGCAGGGCGTCGAGCTCCCCAGCTCCTGCATCAGCCGGCTGACAGGCAGGGAGGGCCCCGGACAACCTGGCTGCGGGGCCCGGGTGGAGGGGGCGCCCAGCAACCGGGGCGCACAGGAGCCCAGCACGCACTCGGCAGGGGGCCCACAGCCCCCAGGCCCACTGGGACCCGCCCAGGGGAAGGCTGCTGGCTCCACCTTTGAGAGTTTCAGGATCAACATTCCCGGGAACACAGCCCACCCTGGCAGGCTGCTCAGCCCCGGCTTCTGCAACACGTTCCGGCCAGTGGACAGCAAGGTCAGAGGAGAGCGAGCCCCTCGCCCCTCTTCTCCGTCAGGAAGACAAAGCAGCTCAAGAGCGAGATCTACGACCCCTTTGACCCCACGGGCTCCGACTCCAGTTCCGCCAACAGCAGCCCCGAGCATCTGGGCCTCCTGCCCTCGGAGATCACGCGGACCATCTCTGTCGACAGCCCCAAGGCCCCATTGCTGCCCCCTGTGCGCTGCGTCACCTCCTACACCGTGCAGGCTGTTGTGGGGAAGGAGCTGGAGCCCCCCCAGGGGCCCTCCAGTCTGTCTGAGTTCCAGGATGAGGAGCCCTGCGCCGAGGCACAGCAGCCATCCCCACCGGAGCCCTGGGCTGATGAGGAGCTGCCTCCCCAAAGCTCCTTCTTCGGTTCTGAGGGCCGGATGGTGACCTGCGTGACTGTGGTGGAACCTGACTCGCCACCCAGCCCTGACGCCCCGCCTGCGACCACCCACAGGGTCGTGGAGCTTCGCTCGAGCTCCCGCTCCCGCTCACGCTCCAGCTCCCGCTCCCGGAGGAAAGGCCCCCAGCCGAGGGTGGCTGCCAGGGAGCAGCGGGCCGGCCGCTCAGGCTCCCGCTCGTCCTGCTCAGAAGACCGGAGTTCCAGGTCTGCCTCACCGCAGGCGGGCGAAGACCAGCACAAGAGACACCGGCCCAGGGCCCGGGGCCGCAGGTCATCCAGCGAGCGCTCCAGCAGCCGTGAGCGCGCCAAGCGGAAGAAGACCAAGGACAAGAGCAGAGAGCGGGGCAGAGGCTCCTGGGGCCACAGCCGGCGGAGGTCCCGCTCCCGCTCTGGGAGCTCATCCCATGAGCACCGCGAGGGCCGCAGGAAGAAGAGGCGGCGGTCAGGGTCCAGGTCTCGGGGAAGGGAGTGCTCGCCCCCCAGGCACCCCAGGGAGAGGAGGGGTCGGCCCCGAGACCGCCGCAGCTCCCGCGAGAGGTGGCGGCGAAGGTCCAGGTCCACCAGCCCGGAACACCGGCCCCGGGCACACCGGCGGCCTCGGTCCCGGGAGAACGCCTGCGGCCACACCCCAACTCCCCAGAGCGGAAGCTGACCCCAAAAGAGGCTTCTGCAGCGCCCCCTCCCCAGGGGGATCCCAGGCCAGACAGGGAGCCCCCGGCCAGGTCCCCAGCCAGGCCCCCTTCCTCAGTGGGAGCAGACGGCTTGCCAGAAGGGCCCGAAGTCGGCAAAACTGCCCCAGTCCCGGAGGTGCTGGCTGGAGACCCTGCAGAGGACGTGGACTACGGCGACTCCGTGGAGGCGGGGCTCCTCTGTGAGGACTTTTCCAGTGACACCGTCTTCGTGCAGATTGATGACATGAGTTCCCCGCCCTCTCCGGAGAGCACGGACTCCTCTCCGGAGCGTGACCTCCTTCCCCAGCCCGCCGTGCCCCCAGCTGGCCCCCAGCACGACACCAGCCTGGCCATGGCCGTCATCCGGAGGGAGGTGTCTCGGATCCACGGTGAGGATGTGGCACAGCCCTCGCCTGGGACCGAGGGCCCCCAGGAGAAACACTTGCTCCAGCAGGGCGCAGACGAGGCCGCCACAGGGCCCTGTGCCCGGGGAGCCCAGGCCCCGGGCGGGACGCCTGTGGGGAAGGAGGAAGTCCCCTCTCAGAACCCCCTGCTGCGAGCTAAGGCGCTGGTGAAGAGGGTCACCTGGAACCTCCAGGAGGCGGAGTGCGGGGCCCCGGCCAACGACAGAGGCCCGTGTGAGTGAGCACTTGGGGGCGGGGAGTGACCCTCGGGCGGCGGGTCGTTGGGGCTGGAATGGCAGCGCCTGCCCTGGGGTCCTTGCTCCAGGATGCTTTTCTGGGATTTTCTAGCCAGGAGGCAGTCTTGTGGCCTGGAGGGCCCCAGTACACCCACCCCCGTATGTTGGCCCCCAGGGACACCACTTCACCGGCCACAGCAGCCCCGGGAAGGAGTCTGGGAATCCGACGCCGTGGGCCCCGTGGCTGGGCTCCATCAGGCACCTTTCTCTGAGCCGCCCGCCCCTGCTTACGTGCTTCCAGAGCCTGGCTTCCCCCCAGCTGACCCTCTCAGGTGGGCCCCTGGGCTGCAGGGATGTGGCCCAGCACCCAGGCTGCGCGGGCTGGGCTGGGTTGGGGCTGAGGGCCGCACGCACCAGCCCTTTGCTGCCTGGGCTCTTTGGGTTCAGAAGTGGGGGTTGAGGGCACAGTGAGTGTGCAGAGGCCGAGCAGGCTGTGTTCTCGCCCAGGTACAGAGCCCCAGTCTGCCCCCCGGCCCAGCCCTGCCATCAGGCATCCCGCCGTATGCACCTGTCAGCCAGCCCGCAGTCCAGTTCCCCCTCCAGGGGAGCCAGCCCCTCCCAGGCTGCGGGGCAGCCCAGAGCCTGGCCCCCGTGTCCACCACCCCGACTGCAGCCTCAGAGCCAGCCGGCCACGCTGCCGCCGCCACTGCTGCCAACAACTCTGAGGAGAGGACAGCTCCTCCCAGGCCAGCCCCAGAGAAGGCCAAGAATGAGGAGGTGAGACCCTGCCCCTCCACTAGGGGCAGGCACGGCCAGCGGCCTGGTGCTGAGCCCTCACCAGTGTGCTTGCCCCCAGTACATGAAGAAGCTGCACGTGCAGGAGCGGGCGGTGGAGGAGGTGAAGCTGGCCATCAAGCCCTTCTACCAGAAGAGGGAGGTGACCAAGGACGAGTATAAGGACATCCTGCGCAAGGCGGTGCAGAAGGTGGGCGGGGCCCGTGAGCCCTGGGCTGCGGCCACACCCCCTCGCTGTAGCCCCGGCTTAGGTGCTTGGGCTGTGAAGGCTGTTGTCCGTGAGCAGTTAGAGGTTGAGCAACACTACGTTCAACCCCGTTCACGGCTAGGAAAACGAGACCCCTAGAGGTGGACACGCCACATCGCCTCAGGAGGGCCGCCAGCCACCCTCTGAAGTGGGCAGAGCGGGTAGACACACGTCAGCCTGCCCACCGCCCCTCACAGGGTCCCAGGGCCTGGTCCCCATGATCCACAACCATGTGGGGAGCGAAGGGATGTCTGGGTCACTGTTCCCCCCTCCCCCAGATTTGCCACAGCAAGAGCGGGGAGACAACCCCGTGAAGGTGGGCAACCTGGTGAAGGCCTACGTGGACAAGTACAGGCACATGCGCAGACACCGGCGGGCCGAGGCCAGCGGGGAGCCGCCCGCCCAGGGCGCCGAGGGCTGAGCCGCGGCGGGAGCAGAGCACAGGCCGCGCCGTGCCCTCCTGTTTTCAGGGTTCTGTGATCACACGTGGTCTGTGCACCTGTTTGCTCATAGTTTAAAACTGGACTTTTTTATATGTACATTATAGATACACACTGTTCCCATTGTGTTCTAATTTATCAAAAATGGATTCTCTTTAGAAACGTCTGACTGGCTCAGTACTTGAAAGGTGGCGAGAGAGGGGCCGGGCGGGGTGCTCCCCCCTAGTCAGCCTCCTGCTCCCTTGCGTTTCACAGATAGTTGCTCGAGGTGATACTTGGCCCCCCACCTCCCCGGTGGTGCCCTGCTGGCAGTTCGCACTGGCCAGAAACAGGCCTTGGGCACAGCAGGCAGAGCCCCGCAGCAGAGGGCCCAGCGGCCGCCCCTACGGGGCGGGGGCATCTGTGCACGTCAGACATGGTGTTGACTCTAAAGCGTGGCCAGAGCTCTCACGATGAAGAAGAGGGAGGGGTGTGCACAGGGGCCTGTGGGGGGCAGGGCCCACAGCATGACCTGCGGGATCCACGGTGCCCCTCCAGAGCCCGCCTCCAGCCTGCCCCGTGGACGCTGGCAGGGCTCACACGCTTTTCCATGTTTTTCTTGGCCAAGCTGTGTGGCATGTAGGAGCTTAGTTCCCCAACCAGGGACTGAACCCGTGTCCCCTGCATCAGAAGTGTGGAGTCTTAACCACTGGACCTCCAGCCAAGTCCCCTTAGACCTTTTTATTGGATTGGGAGGGGTTGGGGGTCTGGCCTAGGCAGCCTGCTCCACCTCCATCAGGTAGTGCTCCAGGAAATGCTCCAGCTCCTCGTAGAGGCTGTTAGAGCTGGAGAGGCAGAGGCTGAGGCTGCCACTGTCCAGGGAGGACACCCCTTCGCGCTGCACAGCTCCAGGTACGCCCGGCACAGCCACGGCTCCAGCTGCAGGGAGGGTGCTGTCAGGCCAGGTGGGGGCTGTGTGCAGCCTCCCCCCGCCGGGGACCTGGCCCCTCACCTTCACCAGGACCAGGCTCTTCTCCTTGGGCCTCCCCACTGACAGGTCCTGCCCGAAGCCCAGGTAGACGGTGTAGGGCGGGGAGCCTCGGCGCCGCCTGGCCCGGAACTCCTCCAGTTCTGTGGAACGGGGCTCTGGTGAGGGGGTGGGGCACAGCGGGCCCACAGCCCCAGAGCAGGTGTGTCACTGACCTCGGAAGAAGGTGCCGAAGTCAAAGATGGGCGTGTCGCAGTTTCGGGGCAGCAGGCGAGCGGGGCTGGAGGCGCTGGCCGAGCCCAGGGGCCCCCCCACCTCCCAGTAGACTTTGCACTTGCCCAGGCGCCGGGCCCAGAGCCGCAGCCCCCGGAGCTCCAGCTGCAGGCCAGGGGCCACGTGTCGCAGCAGCTTCTCGGTGTAGTGGAGCTGCTTCTGGTCCGGCAGCTCGGCGGGGCTGGGGAAGGCTACCTGCTGGGGTCCTGAAGCCTCTCCAGCTGCCCCGGGAGGGCCGTACAGGAGCACACAGCTTGGACGCCCCACCATCTCCTGCAGCACTGTTCGGCCTTTATACAGGACGGTCAAGTCCAGGGCCCCCAGGCTGGGCTCCGGCTGCAGACCGAGCTGTGAGCAGCCAGGGCCAGCCAGGGGCGGCTCCCCTGCCGTCGGTGTGTGGGCACTGGCAGAGGCTCCCATGTGGGGCTCCGCCTCTGGGGGCTGCCAGGGCTCTGGGAGTGGGCCTGCATCTGGAAAGGAAGACACCTGAGCTGACACCTGGGCCCCCAGGTCCTCCCTTTCCCACACACCCTGGCTCCTGGGGCTGTGGCCTGAGGCTGGAGGCACCACCTTCTCTGTGGCAAGTACAGCTCCCAAGCAGAGGGCTCTGGGCCTGCGGAGACCCAGCTATACTGGCCCAGCTGTGACCAGCACCATCCCTGCCAAGACCCCCTCCCCCGGGCCGCACTCTGCTGTCTTGCCTGTCCCTGCAGGGTAGAGCACCCCCCACCCTCTGCAGGAGGCCCTCACCAGCAGCCTCAGGGGGGATCAGATCCAGGCAGCTCTGCTGCAGCGCCTGGATCAGGATGTCCCCGGCATCTCCAGCCAGGCTTGGGGGGCAGGGTTCAGGGTTCAGCCGGTGCTCCGGGCTCTCACCAGTATCTGTTGCCAGGCATGGCCCCGGGAGCCCACCCTGCAGAAGAGGACAGCGCCAGCACGAATGAGCTGCCCCCAGGCCCAGAGAGGAAGCAGCCTCAACCCGGGGGGCCGGAGCGCAGAGCGGCCTTACCCTTGCAGGCGGGGCGCCCTCTCGGGCCTGGTCCTCCCGCTGGTCGAAGCCTAGGCCTTCTGGAGGAGAATCAGGGTTTGGGAAACGCTGAAGCGAGGTGCTTGGATGTCAATGCCCCCTTGCCCGCGGAAGCTGGGCTGCACTTCCCCTCGGAGCCCCAGCGGGGCCCCTTCACTCCAGCGCTGCCACCCACCTAACTGGCACCAGCCTCTCCCATGCCAGTTTCTGAAACCTAAAATCTGACTTAGCAGCTACTCCCAGGACACAGCACAGTCCCCCTGCCGGCAGCACCCTCAACCCCGGCCTTCCTCACCTCGGCACCCCGGCTCGGAGCTGATCTTGTACACTTTATGAGGGTCGGTAGGGTCCCCCGAGTTGTCTTCCAACATCACGAAGCGCTGCGTGCTGTGCAGAGCACAGCGGAAGTTGGTTTTCCAGGAGGCCCGCAGCGCACTCTCAGGGATTGGCCGGGCACCTCCACCGCTGTGGAGCGGCCACCTGCCTCGGGCCTCGGCCCAGGCCTGAGAAAGAGTGTATAGCACGTGGCCTGGACTTGCGGGCCTGGGCCGGCCCTCCCCAGCCCGGGCAGAACTGGGGTCTCACCTTAAAGATGCGAGAATCGGCTTCATCCAGGTCCTTCCGCGCGAAATGCTTCCAGGGTACGCGGAAGCGCGTTCGGGCCGCGTCCAGCCACCGTAGCCCCTCATAGCGGCCGCTGCTGACCTCACGCAGAAGCCAATCTCCGAAAAGCACGCGCGGGGTTCCCCTGCGGCCGGAGCAGCCAGGTGTCAGGGCGCACGGGGGCCGCCGGGGGCGTGGGGCCAGCACCGGGCAGGGAGGCGGGCTCACCGGTCTGGAGTCTCGGCCATTGGTCCGTCCGCAAAGGCTGGGCCTGGAGACAGCGGCACGCCCTCCGCGCAGAGGGCTGGGGTCGCGGGGCGGCCGGGCGTTGTCGCAGGACAGGAGGGTTTTCTGTGAGGCTCCACAGGTAGTCCCGGGTGTTGGGGGGTCACAGATGCAGGCTTCCCGTCACGGCGTGGCGGAGGTGAGTCCTGGCCGAGACGGCGCTGGATGTGGCTACAGATGTGGCCGGCGCGCTCACGAGGCGTCACAGGTTTTGAGCCGGCGTCTGGGCTGGGCCCTACGGGTGCGCGACGGGAACGGCCGCGGGAAAACGAAACCCGGCGTTGCGGAAAAACGAAACCTAAGCCGCCACGCCCCGCGCGTCACCGCCACCTCCCCGTCCAGGTCCCCGAGTTCCGGACCCGGCCCCGCGCCGTCATCCGTGCAGCCCGCCCCCTCCCGGTCACTGCTCTGCGAAGCGCGTCCCGGACCCGCGCCTTCCGCCGACCCCCGTGGTCACTGCTCCGAGAATCGACCCCGGAGTCCGACGAGGCCTTCACTCGGGTTCTTCCGGGGTTGGGCCTCCCCAGTACCTGGCGCAGGTTCGGGCCGCGTCCAGCGTCAGGACGCGGACTCACCCGTGGGGAGATCGCTCCCCAGGGGCGCGCGAGCAACCGCTTTTA
>SJYC01030011.1:0-10739 GCA_006408675.1 Madoqua kirkii | reverse complement strand
CGCTGCACCCCTCCCAGGGCCCCGCGCGGCCGGGGCGGGGCCGGGGGCGGGGCCGGGGGCGGGGCGGAGCTCCAGGTGCCGGGGAGGAAGTCACGTGCACCTGGAGCGGTGCCGAGCGCAGGTGCGCAGGGCCGGCTCTCGGGCCGCGGTGGGAGGCGGCATGGGGGTCCTGGCGACCCTGGACCCAGCCCCGATGCGGCCCAGCTGCTCCCTTCCCTCACCCAGCGCAGCGGGGCCTGGGGCCAGCAACCAGCGTCCCGGGAGAGGCCGTGGGATAAGCCGAGGGTTCCAGAAAAAAAACCTGGCGCATCGCGGAGCGGAAGAGCGGGCAATGGGTGCGTGGGAGGGGCTGCGGCCGCCCACTTTGGATTCTTAACCAGTGACAGTTCCTCAGGCAATAATATTAAAATACTGTCGAGATTAAAATACTTGGAAAGGAGTGGGAAAACACCGGCGACCCGGAAGGAACGGTAGTGGTGGAGGGGGGCGGCATCTTGCCTGAGAGCGGCCCCGAGGAAGCCAGTGGAGGGGTTCGGGCCCCAACTCCGTGACTCGGTTCCGTCCGTCCGTAGCCTCTGTCCTGTTGGGTGCCGCACGAGGCTCGCGGCTACCGTCGTTCTGGGCCACACACCCCCACCGCCCATCAGGCCAGCCTCCTGGAACGGGTGCCTCCGCCAGCGCCCCAGAGCGGTTCCTGCCCTCACTGTGGCCCACAGGGGCAGCAGCGTGAGCCTCGGGACGGTCCCGGGGCCCATGCCCTCCCACACGAGTCCTTGAGGGGGCTTCTGGCCAAGTGGCTCCTCAGCCTCCCCTAGATGAAGAATCTCCATGTCGAGTCGGCCACGATCAGACCAAGAGAGGAACCTCTGGGCACCAGCTGGCACCAGCCGGGAAGCCCCTCGCGCAGCAGGTGGTTTCCGGGAAACGGCGCCGAGCGCTCGAAGCAGTGCCCAGACCTCCCGCCCCTCGCGGCTCCCACAGCTCCCCTGGCAGCCAGCAAACGTCCCCGCAGAACCGAAAGTGTTATTTTATTCTGCGCCATGGAGTGGGGACGCCCACCAAGCCGACTCTCGGGGTCCCGACTCGTGGGGGAGGAGCGTTAGAAGTGGATGGGGTCGGTACCAGGCGTGTCCTGGGCATCCGCAGCCTCGTCGCCGCTGCCCTCGCTGCCAGAGTCGCCAGCGCCGCCCGCGTCCGAGGCGGGCGTGTTGAGAACCACCACGTCGGCCTCGGCGCCGATGTCCTCTCCGAACCACACAGCCTTGTAGCCGCCCTCAGGCCGCCGCTCCTTGGTCAGGATGGACCTCACGGCTGCCGGGCTGCCCCAGTCCGCGGCCTTGGCAGGGGCCTCTGGGAGCCCACGCGGGGTCTCAGGGCTGGGCGGCGCGGGCTCTGGGAGCTCGGGCTCCTGGGGCGCCGGCAGGGCGTGGCTGGGTGAAGGGCTAGGCGCCGGTGCCCAGTTGGCGTCGTCCGAGTTGTTGAGGAAAGCCTGGTTGTCAACCCCCTGAGGCTGGACTTCTGAGGGGCAGGCAGGAGCCGGCGGTCAGCCACCAGCCAGCTGGGCTTGGCCCCCTGCCCCACGACACTGGGGGCCCGGGTGCTGTGCCCCTCCGCCCTGCTCCCCAGTCTTTGTGGCATCCCCACCCCGCTCTCCCCGCCTCTGCGCCCTATCTCCCATGCTGACCACCAGCCTCCCTCCGTCTCCCTCGCTGCCCACTGCTTCACGCTGCCCGGCTCTCCACCCTGCTCCCTCTCACCGCCCTGCCATCTCCGGCTGCTCCCTGACTCTGCAGCCCCTCTCCCAGCCTTCCAGCAGGCAGCTCCTGCCCCCACGCCACGCCTCACCAGCGCTCCGCCAAAGCCGCACGTGAGCCCGTGGCCGTAGTGCTTGTAGGCCAGGACCGCAAGGGCGATCAGAGCCAGGAGGAGCAGTGCGCCCAGCACCCCGCCCAGTGCCACCATCTCTGCCTCCGAGAAGCGCCGATCCCCAGCCTGGCCGCCATCTGGCCTGCCCTCTGTTCCGGCCGTTTCAGATGTCCCTGTGGGCAATGTGACTTTCGCTCACTTACTCTCATCCCACGCACTCCTAGGCTGAACTGCGGAAGCTCAGGACACCCTGAGAGCAGGCCAGGCCTGGCACCAAGGGCCGCAGTTCCCAGGGGTGGGTACACTGATCCCCCACAGGGAGCCCAATAGGCCGGGCTGCTGGAGAGGGCGGGGAGGGGCCGTCAGTGCCCACCAGTTCCAAGTGGGAGGCCGAGGGGGCCACTATTCCAGCAAGGAGATGCGGGCAGCACGGGGCCTGTGGACTGAATGACCCTGGGAACTAGGGGCTCACTGAACCCCAAATCTGGGCTCTGCCCCAACCCCCACACCTTCCCCAGTTTAATTCCTGGCACCCTTAGGACCTGTCTCCACCCTAGACCAGAACAGACCTCCCTTGGGACTTCGTGGTCGTGCTGGGCTGACCTGGGGTCAACCGTGCCCCACCGTGATGACCCAGTCATGAGTCAGGGAGCCTGAGGGTGACTCAGGGTAATGGAGGTGCTACCTGGCGTCCAGGTGTTCCTGCTGGACCCAGGGGACGTCGGAGAGGTTCCTGGTTTCGAGGTCTGTGCTGAAGCCCCGCTGGGTGAGGCTGCTGGGGGGGAGGGGCTGGTTCCCACACTAGGGGTCCCCGCAGGTGCCGGTGTGGAGGCGGCCGGTGGCCTCAGAGTGGTCCCTGGGGAGGGGTGTGGGCCAGTGTCCCCCCCAGAGCTGGTCGTGGAGGACCCCTGAGAGGGCTCAGGGGGTTGGGGGGCTTCCACAGTGGGGCCGCTTGAGGGTCTGGTTGCTGAGCCCCCGCTGGGTGAGGCCGCTGGGGGGGAGGGGCTGGTTCCCACACTAGGGGTCCCCGCAGGCGCCAGTGTGGAGGCGGCCGGTGGCCTCAGAGTGGTGCCTGAGGAAGGCTGCAGGCCCGTGTCTCCTCCAGAGCTGGTCGTGGAGGACGCCTGAGAGGGCTCAGGGGGCCGGGGGACTTCTGAAGTGGTGCCACTCGAGAGTCTGGTAGTTCCTGCCGTCTCTGGGGATGTGGGGGGGTCTGGGGCCAGAGACAGGGCTTGGACTCACCACTGCCCCCAGCAAGGGGCCCTCCCCCTGCCAACCTGGGGTCCTGGGGAGGCTCACCTGTTGGGGAGGGCTCCTGTTCTGAGACCTGAATCTCCACGACCGTGGCCGCAGTGCCTGAAGTCACTGTATTCTCAGCCTTGACCTGGGCAGGAAGGGGGCTTGTCCCTCCTGGGCTCCAGCTGAACCCCTGGCCCTCGGAGACCGCCGCCCACCTCTCACCTCGGCGTAGAAGACCCCAGCATGCTCCAGTGAGGCAGCAGTCAGGATGGCTTCTCCGTCCATTCGGAACTTGGAGTTGTTGGTGATTCGATACGTGATGGCTGAGTTGAGGTCCTAGACGTGGCCCCAGTTAGTCCTGAGCCCAGGCTGCTCCGCAAACCACTCCTCCCCCGCCCCCCAGCAAGAGGTCAGACAGACCAAAGGACCAGGCGGTGCCTACTGGGAATTCAGGGTCCTGGGCCCGGATCCTCAGCAGCTGGGAAGGGTCAGCTGCATCCTTGACGGCCACGCCCGCCCCAGAGCCAAGCCCCACAGTGCCACGGTACAGGCTCTGGGTGAAGCGGGGCACACTCCCACTGGCATTCCGTGCCTCCACCGTCACCTGGGTCATGGAGTATCGGGCGCTGTCAGCCTGCTCGCCCTGGGGGTTTGGGAGACAGCAGTGACCCGCTGGTCCTTGAATGTTCTGCCGCCGTGGGCCCGAGCGGGGCCTTGTGTGGGCACCCACCTTGACCACCAGAAGGAAGGTCTTGGCATTGGGGATGCTCTTGGTCATGGTGAGGTTGCCCGAGTCGTCACTAATGGAGAACGTGCTGTCCTCGTTTCCTGAGAGGATGAAGTGTTTGGGCGGGGTCCCCTCTGGAGGCCTGAGGTCTGCCCACGTAGGGATGGGCTCAAGGTGTTCCCTGGAGGGGAAAGTTGGGAGCTGCTGCCCACTCACCACTGATGATGCTGTACTTGATGGGCTGGTCGATGCCCCGGTCCCCATCCACGGCGTAGACGGGCCCAGGATGCAGGATGAGGGGGCCTGGCTATGGGAACAAGGAGGGGTGAGGACCCCATGGGGCTGGTGCTGTGGCCGCTGCTTGGCATTCCTGCGCCCCTCCAGGAGGCCGGGGTCGCTACCAGTGGGCAGCCAGGGGCACAGCCCAGTCATCCAGCACGACTCTTCACTGCAGCTCCTTGGATCTGCTGCTAATGAGTCAGTTTGCCCAGAGGCATTGGATTAATCTGAACATGCATGTCTGTCTCAAGAGGCAGCCCTCAAGGATGGGAGGGCGCACCTGGTGGCCGTGCCAGGCCCCGCTGCCCCCCAGCTCCTCAGTGGCCCTCAAGCCTCCCCAGCATCCTCCTCCAGCTTACTGCCCATGCACTGGGCCCCAGGGGGCTGTCTGGCTGTGCCCTGAGGACAACGGACCCAGTTCCCTCACTGGCATTTCAGAGGCCCTGGCCACCACGGCGTGGGGCAAGATTGTTTTACGGAAGAGAGTTCACTGTTCCTTGAAAATTGCAACCACTCTGGCCACTTGGCAGCCAGGCCCCATGGCCCTGCCACCCTGCTCCTCAGGGTCCCCAGTACCAGTCTGTGGCCGGTGGGCACAGCCCCATGGTACTGGGCATGGATGCAGACGAAACCATCCGAATAGCTGCAGGGCAGGAACCAGGGGGGCCGCAGGTCGACGGGCTGCACCTCCAGTACCAAGGTGGCTGTGGCTGTGTGGCTGGGCTCCGTGGCCTCCTCCTGTGTGTCCTGCAACAGCCCCACCCTGCAGTTAGGCCCAGGCGCTGGGGGCCGAGGCCACGCGCAGGAACGTGAGCGGGAGTGGCCTGCTCACCCGGGCCAGCAGCCGGAAGCTCATGTTTGGCCACCTCTCCAAGTCCAGTGACTGGTCCAGCCGCAGTGCTGGGCGGTTCACACCCACCAAGGAGAAGAAACTGCTGGCACCCTGGAGAGGTAGGGGACTCAGCCCGGAGGACGAACGGGGCGGGGGTGTGTGTGCCCAGAGCAAGGGGCTGGGAGCACTGACCGGAGTGACCTCTTGGAGGGTGTAGAAAAGGACATCATCTTGGTCCTGGTCCTGGGCC
Organism: Madoqua kirkii; assembly: GCA_006408675.1. Lineage (NCBI taxonomy): Eukaryota > Metazoa > Chordata > Mammalia > Artiodactyla > Bovidae > Madoqua > Madoqua kirkii. The sequence goes on along the minus strand of SJYC01030011.1, from coordinate 5,546 downwards.
TCCAGTTCTGTCTCTGAGATGACGATGGTGTTCACCCGAGTGTCCTGGGGGGCGGAGGGGCTGGTCTGGCCGTGACCTTGACCCCAGGTTTAGACCCCGGCCTTTAGAAGCCCCAGATGGTACCAGCCACTGCCCCCTCTAGCTCACCTCAGGCACTTCCCAGAGCTTGGTCTCATAGGGGAACCTGGGTGGGTTGTCGTTGACATCCAGCACGGACACAAACACCCTCAGCTGAGTCACCTGGGGGAGGGAGAAAGTCCCAGGCCAGGCCAGGTGAGCTCATTCCGGATGCTGGGGTGCACCCCAGACTGCTCTCCGCCTGGGGCTCCTGCTCCAGGCATTATAGACAGGAACAGAAAGTGATGTTAAAAGCACAGAAGTGTGGGACTTCCCGGTGGCCCAGTGGCTGAGACTCCGAGCTTCCAATGCAGGGGGCCGGGGTTTAATCCCCAGTCCCTTGTGGCTCAGCTGGTAAAGAATCCATCCACAATGCAGGAGACCTGGGTTCGATCCCTAGGTTGGAAAGATCCCCCAGAGAAGAGAAAGTCTCCCCACTCCAGTGTTCTGGTCTGGAGGGTTCCATGGACTGGATAGTTCCATGGACTCTCTCACAGAGAGTCGGACACGACTTTCACTTTCTTGTCTTTCAGGGAACTGTTAACAGATCCCACACCTAGTAGCTAAAGACCCTGTGTGCCACAGCTAAGACTAGTGCAGGTGAATAAATAAAGACTAAACCTAAAACGCACAGAGAGATGTGGATGACCTGGAGAATACCGGCATAAGCCCTGCGGGGTGTGACCAGCAGAGAAAAATGGCAAAAGAATCCAATTTCTTCAAACATAAAACGGGGGAAATCAGGAAACCCGCAGATTGAAAGGGACGTGAGAGAAACCTCAGCCAGCTGCTCCAGGTGGACCTTGCTGGGGACCCGATTCAGGCAAGAAACTGTCCCAGACGCCTCTGGCCCCGGGGGAATGGGGACGCGGAGTGTCGCACTGCTGAGGGGTCCCTGCCTTCCCAGGTGTGCTGGCATCACCATGGGAGGCTGTTAAGAAGCAGCCTTATCTTTTAGAAACATCCTGAAATCTCCGGGGTGCCCTGTGATGTCGGCTGGGGGCACCTACGGGACTCAGGGTAAACCGAAGAGCCGGCTGGCGCGCAGGAAGGGGCGCGAGGGCGGGCGCCTCTCCCAGGACGTGTCTATGCCAGGAGCGCGCTGGGGGCGGGGCACCGCTCCGCCTTGATTCACTTCACTCGGGAGGCGGGGACCCCGCTGGAGAGAGTCTCCCTTTACTAGAGACTTTCCCCTGTCGAGCCCTGGGCTGGGCGGGGCCGCGGGGGGAGTCAAAAACCGGCTGGAAGATGCTGCGACCAGGCCCCAGGTGGACGCCCGGGGTGGGCAGGACCTGGCCTGAGGCAGAGGCAGCAGAGTCTTGGGGGAGGGGAGGGCGGAGCTGGCTGGCGGGGTGCCTCTCGGTGGGCTTCGGGGACCCACTGGGCTGGGGTTGGGAGCTCAAGACACAGTCTCCTGGAGGCAGTGTGGCCTTGCTGGCACAGGGGTGACGCCTGAGCCCGCCGGGGCGGGGTCAGCAGGGAGTGAGCGTGGCTGGGCAGGGCGGAACGCAGAGGTCCAGGCCCGGGCACTCTCACGTCGGGGGTGGGGGGGGCGGGGCGCACTCACCACGGAGTCACCGCTCCTGCACTCCAGGAGAGCCAGCAGCACTGTGTTCGCCTGTGAGGGGGTGGGCGTGGGACTCACCTGACCGGCTGGCCTGGCTGACCCTCCCCATCTCCCAGCCGAGGAGACGGAGCGCGGCAGGTACTGGCTCGGAGTCCGCATCCCCTGCCCTGCGTCCAGTGGGCGTCAGGGCTCCACAGCTTAACTCCCTGAGGGCACCCCCCTAGACTAGGCCCTCAGCCAAGCCTGGGGGCCCAAGAAGCCCCCTGGGCAAACTGAGACCCAGAGATCCCCAGAAGGCCCCTCTCTGGGGAGGAGTGGCAGTGCCCAGGTGGGTCCCACAGTGGTCCCTGCCACCCCCACGGGCACAGCCAGCCCGGGTCCGCTGTCCGCACCTCATAGTCCGGGGTCACGTTGAGAAACAGCTGATTCCCCTGGATCCGAAACGCAAAAGGGGTGGACGAGAGTCCAAGGGTCACCTGCTGGCCCTCAGGGACGTAGATGTCCAGGAGGGGCTCCCCGGGATTCGTATTCTCCTGGACTGTGAGCGAGGTCTTCTCCACGGAGCAGACTGGACGCCAGGGAGGAAGGGTCGGTGCCGCCGCCCCCCGTGCCCCGCCCAGCCCCCTGCCCTCTGGCCACACCCCCGCGCCTCATCCCCGCCCCTCCACACCTGTACCCTGGGCCTGGGCCTGGACCTCAGCTGCGAAAGGCAGCGGGAGCAGCAGGACCCAACTCCTCATCTGGGCAGTGGCGGCGGGCGGCCCGCGGAGGGTCCGAGCCCGTCTGGTGTCCAGGACCCGTTGAGCCGCCCGGGTGCTGCCTGGCGCATTCTCCTCCCGGGTGACCTTCGCCCCGCCAGACGCCGCCCCACTTTATGGTCCTTGACAACGCCGGCCGCAGGCCTGGCCTCCACCAAGGGGGCCCTCGTCGGCCGCCGGCCAGGACCCTCTGAACGCAAGGAGGGGGAGACCAGATCCAGGACGTGTACAGGGGCTGACGGGGCTCACCCTGCAGACCCCCAGACAGAGGCGCTCACAGCGGGGGCAGGGGCGTGGATCCGGGGCTTGGACTGGGGGCCAAGGGACTGGCTTCTGTGCTCGCCTGTATTCCTGCCCCACCCCCACTTAGAATGCCCCTCTGCTGGGCTCCTCTGCCAGAATGATCACAGGCGCAGTGCCAGGAGTCAGCCCTGTGAGGTCCAGGCCCACCTCCTCTCCCTACTCAACCCTCTAGGTCTGGAAGGGAAAGGTTATTTGTGTCCCAGGGACTCCTCTGCCTGTCCCAGAAACAAGCGGGCTTCCTCCAGGCAAGGCTGGGTGAGCCCACTGTGATGGGGATGGAGTGTTCCAGGAGCAGCTGGCAGCTCTGCGGGGGCACCCTGGGTGCCAACAGAGGGGCATCCTGGTGAGGAACCTTAGCCCAGGTCCCCAAGCATCCTGCCTCCATTTCCTTGGCCACCTAAGCTCAGTAGGTGGGAGACAGCAATGGGTGGGGTCCAGAAGGGGAGAAGGGCCTCCTGTGATGGGGCATGGAGTGGAGTCTTCCCTGCCTCCGGGCCTGAAACACCTTCCTGGAGCAGCCCTGCCTGCATCCCTGGTCCTCCAAGCCCTCCTGCAACCCTGGCACTTCCTGGGCTGTCATCACTGGCCCTGCCCCACAGGCCCCGGGTGGTCAAGGCACTCGGCCAGACGGCAGGCCAGGACACAGGGCCGAGAGTCACGCTCAGGTCCTTCCACTGGGGAGTGGCCTCCTGGGTGACGCCTCCTGCCTGTCACCTCTTCCTGCTTGGCTGAGCCTCCCTGCCTCGTCCTCGCCTCTTGCTAGGCTTCAAGAGTATGTGAACTGAGAACTTCCAGATGTCCAAGCTGGATTTAGAAAAGGCAGAAGAACCAAAGATCAAATTGCCAACATCCATTGGATCGTAGAAAAAGCAAGAGAATTCCAGAAAGACATCTACTTCTGCTTTATTGACTACGCCAAAGCCTTTGACTGTGCAGATCACAATGGACTGTGGAAAAACTCTTAAAGAGAAGGGAATACCAGACCCCCTGACCTGCCTCCTGCCAAACCTGTATGCAGGTCAAAAAGCAAGTTAGAACCAGACATGGAACAATGGACTGGTCCAAAATTGGGAAAGGCATACGGCAAGGTTGTATCTTGTTACCCTGCTTACTTGGTCCCATCACTTCATGGCAAATAGATGGGGAAACGATGGAAGGAATGAGAGGCTGTACCTTCCTGGGCTTGAAGGTCACTCTGGACAATGACTGTGGCCATGAAAGTAAAAGACGCTTGCTCCTTGGAAGAAAAGCTAGGACCAACCTAGACAGCATCTTGAAAAACAGAGATGTCACTTTACCTACAAACGTCCATATAGTCGAAGCTGTGGTTTTTCACGTACAGATCTGAGAGCTGGAAAATAAAAAAGGCTGAGTGCCAAAGAACTGGTGCCTTTGAACTGTGATGTTGAAGGCTCTTGAGAGTCCCTGGGACTGCAGGGAGGTCAAACTTAGTCAACCCTAAAGGAAACCAACCCTGAATAGTCACTGAAGGACTGAGGCTGACACTGAAGCTCCAGTCCTTTGGTCGCCTGACACAAAGAGCTGACTCACTAGAAAAGACTCTGATGCTGGGAAAGATTGAAGACAGGAGGAGAAGGGGACGACAGAGGATGAGATGGTTGGATGGCATCACTGTCTCAGTGGACATGAGTTTGAGTAAACTCTGGGAGATGGTGAAGGACAGGAAAGCCTGGTGTGCTGCAGGCCATGGGATCGCAAAGAGTCAGACATGACTGAGCAACTGAAGAACAACCACCTTGCCCCCTCACCACTGCCTCCCTGGGAAAGGAGCTGGGGGGACATATGAGCCCCCCACGGTCTCTGAATGTTTGCTGTGTGGATGACAGGGGTGCAGCCAGCTCCCAGGGAGCCCGGGGGATGGGCAGCAGATAAGGAAATGGGCAGATGAAGCTCCCCGCTGGCTTCCCAGGTTTAAAGGGCAGCTGGGCGTGGCCACCATCTTAGACTCAGGAGGACAGGGCCCTCCTTCCCTGGACAACCGCGCACCACAGGTGCTTTGAGGGGACCAGACGGCAGTGCACAGAGAGAGTTCGCGGGGCTAGAGTCTGAATTCCTCCTTTATTGGTGCCAGATGCAACCCTCCGTCTCCTCCCACCCCCTCCTCTGTCCAGGGCCCCCTCCGGAGGGTCCTTCTTCCTCAGGGCGTCATCGGGTCCCCTCAGCAGTCGGGACGGCCGGCTTGGACACCATGACCCCCGCCTTCAGTGCAAGAGGCAGCTGAGAAGACCAGGCTTGGCCCTCAGGGGGCCTCAAGAGCGCCCTGCAGAGACAGCCGGGCTAAGGGTTGGGGTCTTGGCTCAGGAGACCACGCCCACCTGGGGACAGCAGGCCTCTCTGGTCTGCAGCGCCGGCAGTTTCCCCTTCCCAGGCTCCCGGACCGCGGTTGTGTCCAGCTGTGCCCGAGACCCAGCGTGCCTCAGGGAGGGAGGCGCTGCAGGAGGGGTGGGGCAGGGCCGCTGCTCACCAAGTCTGTAGGGCGGGCGCGTCTGACCACAGCAGGCATAGCGGGCCCTCTGCAGACTTGGTCCAGGCTGTGCTGTTCTCTGTGTCCTGCTCGCTGCCCCCCAACCCAAGTCAGGATTAGTCTGGAGTCGGGGGGCTTCCCCACCGCGTCGCTTGTCCCCCGCCAGCCCCTCACCGAAGCCTCGCCCGCCTTCCCCTCCAGGCCCCGCCCCTCGCCCGCCTTCCCCTCCAGGCCCCGCCCCTCGCCCGCCTTTCCCCTCCAGGCCCCGCCCCTCGCCCGCCTTCCCCTCCAGGCCCCGCCCCTCGCCCGCCTTCCC
>SJYC01030010.1:0-12521 GCA_006408675.1 Madoqua kirkii | reverse complement strand
AGGGCGGGGGTCAGCGCCACCCCGGCTCCGCGCCGCCGGAGCCGCGCCCCATCGATCGCGCGGGAAGGTCAGGGCCGCCCCCCCAGCTGTCGCCCCGGCAGCCCGCCCGCCCCTAGCGCCGCGGTGGCGCCCCTCGGCAGGCCGGCGGGGGTCAGGCGCCCGGGGACCAGGGGACCCCGGTGGGGGCGGCGGGCGGAACCTGCAGGGGAACGGCCTGTTCGAAGCTTAGAGGCGCTAGCGGAGGCCCGATGAGGCGGTCCAGAGGGCCTGGAGGGGACTCAGGCAGAGGCCACCGAAGCCGCGGACCGAGTGGCCTTTCCCCAGTCTTCGGACGCGGCATGGCCGGGGAGCACGGCGCAGGGAAATGCGGGCAGGTTGGGGGTGGAGGGCTGCGGCCGAGCGAGACCAGGGCCTGGGGCGCCTGGGCCTTCATGTGCGTTTCTGCAGGCGGGAGATCTGAGCCTACCTCTGTCGGCCTTTCTACAACCAGCACCTCTGAAATCCTGACACAGAAACTGCAAATCGAGTCAGTGGAGTTATTAACCAGCAGCTCTTGTGTTAAACTTCATGTGCGTTTTAAAAGTAGTTCGCAGACTTTGTTTTTTAGAACAGTTTTAGGTTTACAGAAAAATCGAGCTGAAAGTACGCATTCACACACACACACACACCCCCAGGGTTACCAACATGGGGCATTCATTTAGGACATTTGTTACAAATGATGAACCAACATTGTACATTATTGTTAACTACATCCGGGATTTTCCGTTACTAGTCATCTTGGTGTTACATATTCTATGGGCTTTGACAAATGTATGATAACACAGATCCACTAGTGTGGATGCTACCTCACAGAGCTTCCCTGCCCTACAAATCCCCTTAACGCCGCCTGCCTGTCCTTCCCTCTGTCCCCAGCACCTCGCCTGTTTACTGTTTCTGTTCAGTTCAGTTCAGCCGCTCAGTCGTGTCTGACTCTGCAACCCTATGAATCGCAGCACGCCAGGCCTCCCTGTCCATCACCAACTCCTAGAGTTCACTCAGACTCACGTCCATCAAGTCAGTGATGCCATCCAGCCATCTCATCCTCTGTCGTCCCTTTCTCCTCCTGCCCTCAATCTCTCAGGGTCTTTTCCAGTGAGTCAAGTCTTTGCATGAGGTGGCCAAAGTACTGGAGTTTCAGCTTTAGCATCAGTCCTTCCAATGAACAGCCAGGACTGATCTCCTTTAGAATGGACTGGTTGGATCTCCTTGCAGCCCAAGAGAGTCTCAAGAGTCTTTTTACCTTTTCAGAAATGTCACATGGTTGGAGTCATACAGTGTGTGGCCTTTTCATTGGCTTCTCTCACTTACACAAATTTAAGTTTCCTCCGTGTCTTCTCATGAGCTGACAGCTCATTTCCTTTAGCGCTGAGTAATGCTCCACTGTCTGATGCACCACAGTTCATTCACACACTCGCCCACTAAGACGTCTTGAGCTGCTTTGGTTGCGTTCAGATTTTGGCGACTGTGAGCGAAGCTGCTGTAAATATCTACACGCAGGTTGTCGTGTGGATGCAAGCTTCCACCTCCTTTGGGTGAGCATCAAAGGCCGTGATTGCCGGATTGCAAGGTAAGAATACGTTCGTCTTTGCAGAAAGCCACCAGGTGGCTTCCAAAGTGGCTGCACCAGTTTCGCATTCCCAGTGGGGCATGAGTCGCGGTATCTCATTGTTTTCTGTATTTGTATTTTTAAACAGCTGCTATGGCCTCTTCTTGCACAAATTTGGCAGATTACAACCCGTAAACTTTAGCAGCATTGACCGTTTAACCACATTCATGAAAATACTCAAAACCCTGAGTGCTCATTCAGATTCTTTAGCACCTCAGACACTTAAGTGACCAGGCAGATCTTCATGGGAAGGACCTTCCTGTCTTAAGAAAAAAACCAGCATGCAGGCATATGGACCTCTGAAAAATTAACATACAGTGAAAGATGAATTATGACTCATGTCTGGATCGAGTGGCTGCCACCGTAATTGGGATACCGAGCAAGGCCATTGCCCCAAAGCGCCATCCCTGCTGCCCACAGAAAGGGTCCACTCTGTTACACGGCTTAGTGGCTGAGAAGCAGCGGCTTGGTGGGCAGCAGCTTCGGGCGCGCCCGCTGTCCTGTGCCGCTCTGATCACAGCGGCTCCAGGTCCCAGGCCGTCACTAGTGCAGGACAGACAGGGTGAGGCAGGCCTGAGTGGCAGAGCCGGGCGGGGCTGAAGCAAGGAGGGGCAGGCAGGCCCGCGGGTGCCAGTCGTAGGGGAGTTTGTAACCAGCTGCCCCCATCACATCTGAACAGCCGTCCCCCGCTGTGCCTGCTGCTGGCACTCTCTCCAGACGGCTCCTGGCCGGTGTCCTCCACACCCACATGTAGCCGGCTTAGCATTTCACGCTGAAATGCAGCAGATAGTGTGGACTGGCCTCTGATGGGAGCTGGAGAAGCCAGCAATGCGTGGCCCAGGCCTGGCCTGCTTTGGACCCCACGTTGCAACAGGAGCTACATGACAAACACCACATGGGACCCACAGATTCCAGGGAGAGCCCCAAGGTTTCCAGAGACATCAAGCCCAGCTGGGTCCTTGTTACGGGCACACAGAAAACAGTCAGGTTACATGAATAGCTATTCAAAGCCTCAGATCAGACATCATTCTGTGTGTGGGATCCTAATAATGGCCAGTTTCAGGGTCCAGAATTCTCCTTTTTTTTTTTTTTTTTGGCAGGCTTGGATCTTAGTTCCTGACCAGGGATCAAACCCAAGCCCTTGGCAGTGAGAACACAGAGTCCTTTGCAGTGGTCCACCAGGGAATTCCCAGGGTCCAAGATTGTGAGGAAGAAAAAGCAGCTTTATTTTTTCACAGTAGAGCATAGGAGGGAACATATTCAAGGCCAAAGAACATATCTCACTGTGGCAGTTTTATTCTCTGAATACTAACGCACCAAAAATGTTCCTTTTCGGGGGTTTTAACTGAGGTTTAAATGGGCTTCCCTGGTGATTCAAAGAGTACAGAGTCTGCCTACAAGGTGGGAGATCCGGGTTCGATCCCTGGGTCAAGTAGAGCCTCTGGAGAAGCAGTGGCAACCCACTCCAGTACTCTTGCCTGGAGAATCCCATGGACGGAGGAGCCTGGCGGGCTTGAGTCCACGGGGTCGTGAAGAGTTAGACCCAACTGAGCGACCGACACTGCTACTGCTAAGACTCGAACGGCACGCTCGGCGGCGTCTGCTCTCAGCTCTGCATCGGGAGCGTTGCAGGAGGCGCTGGAGAGGACCCTCTCTCAGGGCTGGGACCGCTCCTCTCACAGGGCTGCAGAAACCAGCGTGTCTCGGGCTGCAGTTGGCTGAGAGCTTCGGGATATGAACTTGGGGCCTAGACGTGTTCAGTCGCTACGTCGTGTAATAGACTGTAACCTTTCCGTGGCTTTAATCAACGTCCCGTTTTACAGAGCAGAAAAAGAAAAATCACTTTACTCCTTACAGAGAATTAAAGACGTACAAAAGCAGACAAACTCCCAGGTACCATTACTCAGCTTCAACAATTTACAGCCACTCTTACCCACCCCTATGACTTTCTCTATTTTTTCAACTTCATTTTGGAGCAGATCTCAGAGCTTGTGTCAGCTTACCTGTGAGGATTTCAGTATGTATCTCAAAAAGGTAATGACTGTGGATTGTCAGCTACCCGACAGAGATCATCAGGGAGTCTGGCTGATCAACCAAGCTGAGTTATCTGAGTTATCAAGCCTGAGCTAGGAAGGGCAGGGTCTGGGAACAGTCTAAGGGGTGTCAGGGGTGGGGAGGTTGTTACAGGGTGCAGTTGCTGTAAGAAGGGTCCTTTAAGGCAGGAAACTGATAGGAACTGAGAAAAGGTTATGAATAGTTTAGGACTGGTGAGCACAGGGGGACAACTTTCTTCACGTGAATATGAGGGAACTTAAAATGTTTCCCTATTTCTTGTCTCCTGAATAATCAGCAACATAATATATATGAGATGGCCCCATATGTTACCTCCCCAGGCGCCATTATGTTACATTTCAGATACAGATCTGAGGTTTATGCTGCACGTGCTGGTGCGCATGGTGTTAAGTGGAGACACGGCTTTGCTTTTTTCCATGCGGCTCTCCCTGTCTTTCAGCGCCTTTGCGGCTGTGGACCAGCCGTCTATACATGCGCTTGGATCCATGGCCACGCTCTCCGTGCACGCCATCGCCCGATTGTCACCCCTCCTTGGCTGCAATACCCCTGTTAATTCCCTACCATAATTACAGTACTTTTATACGTCTTCATATCTGACAGACCAAATTCATTCACCTTGCTTTTCTTCAAGAGTGTCTTAGCTATTTTTGACCTTCTGAGAGCAGTTCAGTCACTCAGTCATGTTCAACTCTTTGAGACTGCATCAACTGTCTAGGGCTATACCACCCTGAATGCGCCTGATCACGGGAGCTAAGCAGGGTCAGGCCTGGTTAGTGCTTGGATGGGAGACTGCATGGACTGTATCATGCCAGGCCTTCCTATCCATCACCAACTCCTGGAGCTGGCTCAAACTCATGTCCATTGAGTTGGTGATGCCATCCAACCATCTCATCCTCTTTCATCCCCTTCTCCTCCTGCCTGCAATCTTTCCCAGCATCAGGGCCTTTTCCAATGAGTCAGTTATTCGAGTCCAAACTATTGGAGCTTCTGCTTCAGCACCAGTCCTGCCAATGATTATTCAGAACTGATTTCCTTCAAGTTTGACTGGTTTGGTCTCCTTACAGTCCAAGGGACTCTCCAGAGTCTTCTCCAACACCACTGTTCAAAAGCATCAATTCTTTGGCGGTTTGACCTTCTGAATTTCCATGTAAATTCCAAAATCTACTTGAGATTGGTGATGCCATCCAACCATCTCATCCTCTTTCATCCCCTTCTCCTCCTGCCTGCAATCTTTCCCAGCATCAGGGCCTTTTCCAATGAGTCAGTTATTCGAGTCCAAACTATTGGAGCTTCTGCTTCAGCACCAGTCCTGCCAATGATTATTCAGAACTGATTTCCTTCAAGTTTGACTGGTTTGGTCTCCTTACAGTCCAAGGGACTCTCCAGAGTCTTCTCCAACACCACTGTTCAAAAGCATCAATTCTTTGGCGGTTTGACCTTCTGAATTTCCATGTAAATTCCAAAATCTACTTGTCAAGGTTTACAAAAGACTATTAGGAGATTAATGAAAACTGCATCAAATTGTTGGATCAATTTTAGAATTACAAAACTCTTCCACAAAATATGATCAAAACAAATCCAGCAGCACTTTTTAAAGGATTATACACTAGGACCAAATGGAGATTTATCCCAGGAATGCAAGGGTGATTCAACAGAGAAAACTCAATCAGTGTAGTACATCACATTAATAGAACGGAGAAATACGTTTAATCATCTGAATGGATGCAGAAAAATGCATTTCATTAAATCAACACTCTTTCATGATGAAAAGACTTAATAAACCAGGAACAGAAAGCTATTTCCTTAACATGACTAAGGCCTTATATGAAAAACACACAACTGACATCATTGTGCAATGATGAGGGACTGAAAACTTCCCCTTGAGCTCAGGAAAAAGACAAGGGTACCCATCTGTGCTGCTTCTAGTCAACATTTCCTAGAAGTTCTAGCCAGAGCAATTGGGCAAGAAAAAGAAAGAAAAGGCTTCCAAAATTGGGAAGGAGGACATCCCTGGTGGTCCAGGGACAACCAAGCTCCAATGCAGGGGGCACAGGTTCAGTTTCCGGCAGGGAAACCAGATCCCACAAGCCACAACTGAGGCCTGGCACAGCCAGATTTAAAGAAGATAGAAAGAAGTGAAACTATGTCTGTTTGCAGATAGCATGATCTTATACACAGAGAACACTGGGGGAAAACACAAACCCCAAAGCCTGCCAGAACTATAAACAAATTCAGCCAAGTTTCAGGATATAAGGTTGAATTGTAAGACTGAGTTACACTTCGACACAGTATCAGTGAGCAATTCAAAAACGAAATTAAGGAAATAATTCATGGGACGTCCCTGGTGGTCCAGTGGTCAAGAATCTGCCTGTCAGTGCAGGGGACAGGGGTTCAACCTCCTGGCCAGGAGGATTCCACATGCCTCAGGGCAGCCGCGCCCAAGTGCTGCAACCGCTGAAGCTCATCCACAGCCTGGAGCCCATGCTCTGCAACAAAGAGCGGCCGCTGCAGCGAGGAGCCACTCGCCGCAGCTCGAGAGCGGGCCCTGCTCGTGGTGCCTGGAGACCCTCATGCAGCAGTGGAGGCCCCGTGCAACCACAAAGAAATAAGTAAAAAAAATTTAAGCAATTCATTTGCAAGAGCATCAAAAAGAATAAAATTCTTAGTAATAAATTTTAACCAAGAAGGTAAAAGACTTGTACGCTGAAAAGCAAAAAGCATTGCTGGAAGAGATTAAAGAAGGCATTTTTGAATCTAACGTTCATGGGTTGGAAGACCTAATATTGTTAAGATGCCTTTGCTCAGCAATGATCTTCAGATTCAATATGCTCCCTACTGAAACCCCAGTGACATTTTTTTTTAAATAAATGGAAAATCCAACTCTAAAATGTATATGGAATTGCAGGGAAATCCAAATAAGGAAAACATTCTTGAAAAAGAAAAACAGTTGGCACAGTGGCTGATTCCAAAACTTGCTACAAAGCTATGGAAATCAGCACAGTGTGGTCCTGGTGTTCAGGACAGACCTGAAGATTAGTGGGATGGAACTGACAGCTGAGATATAAGCCCATACATCTGCTACCGATTCATTTAAAATAAACAAGCATCTGGCTGCACCAGGCCTCAGGCGCGGCACTCGAGCTCGCAGCTGGGGCTCGTGGGGTCTAGTCCCCTGAATGGGGACCCAACCCAGGCTCCCTGCCTTGGACGTATGGAGTCTTATTCACTGTACAGCTGGAGAAGTCCCATCAACTGATTTTCAGTGAAGATGTCAGGACTATTTAATGGGGAAAGACGAGTTTCTTCAATGGCATTGGGAGAACCGAACATCCACACGCAAGCCTATGAAGCTGAACCTTTACCTCGTACCACATACAAAATTAACTCAAAGCGAGTCAAAATCTAAATTATTTAATCTAAAATTATAAAACTGGAAATTCCCTGGTGGCCCAGTGATTAGGATTCTGTGCTTTCATCGCCGAATTCCCAGGTCCAGTCTTAATCGGGGAGATAAGATCCCACAAGCCACACGCTCGACAGAAAAGAGAAGAAAAAAAAAAGTCTTACAAAAAAATAAAATAAATCTCTTAGAAGGAAATACAGGGGCAAATCTCCATGGCCTTGGGTTTGCAATGGTTCCAACTGTACACGCGACCAAGAAGCATCCGGAAGACGCCCTGTGACTTCAGGAAACGCTATTCAAAGGCACGGTCCCGCCGAGTCTCTGAGAAAGAGAGCAGCGTCTATCTGAACGAATCGAGAGGTGTATATGTGCAGGCGCTGGAAGACAACATTGTTAAGATGCCAATTTCCCCCCACTCAGATTCCCAGCAGGACTTTTTTGTAGATATGGACAAGCTGATTCTAACATTCATTTACACAGGGACATCCCTGGTGGTCTACTGGCTAAGACTCCGAACCCCACGCAGGGAGCCTGGGTTCCATCCTTGGTTAGGGGGCTAGATCCCATATGCCACAACTAAGACCATGTACATCCAAGTAAATAGATATTTTAAAAGTAAAATTCATACCTACAGACAAGACAATAGTCAAGACAATTATATGAAGGAACAAATCTAGAGGAGCCACACGGCACGGTTTCAGGACTCACTCTAAAGTCGCAAGAATCGAGACTGCTCTTGTTGGAAGACCTGTGGGCAATGAAGCTGAGTAGAGTTAGGAGACAGCGCCACAGAAGTGTGGCCAAGCGCTTACGGACAAAAGCTCAAAGGCGGCTCCATGGAGAGAAAAGTCTTTTCAACAAGTGGTGCTGGGATAACTAGACATCCACAGGCAAGAAGAATTACTCAGTTAATCACATCAGCTCATACCTTACACACAGAAAAAAAAAAACCTCAAATACACTGTTAGGAGAATGAAGAGACAATATTCCTCTACAGTCTGCGAGGAAATATTTTCAAATTACACATCTGACATTTCTTCCCATTTTTGTCTGCCAGACATGTCACTGTGATTTTTTCCTATTTGTTTGTTTTGCTGCAATCCAGTACTCTTCCCCCCTAGGGAAGTCCCCCATGGTGATCTTGATGGCCATGTCCCCGGAGGTCAAGGACTCTGAGCACGTTCTCAGGTGCTTATTTGCCTACGGAACATGGTTAGGGTTAGGATACCCTCTCTTGTAAACTGCCTATTCGAGACATCTACCTTTGTTAAAATGGATAGTCTTTCTCTTCTTGTTGATTTGACGGGTATCCTTACACATTCTGGATCTGCACCCTTCGAAGGGATAGGCTATCCACTCCAGTATTCTTGGGCTTCCCGGGTGGTTCAGATGGTGAAGAATCCACCTGCAATGTGGGAGACCCGGGTTTGATCCCTGGGTTGGGAAGATCCCCTGGAGGAGGGTATGGCAACCCACTCCCGTATTCTAGTCTGGAGAATCCCGTGGACGGAGGAGCCTGGCGGGCCACAGTCCATATCGTCACAAAGAGTCAGACACGAGTGCACACTCACACTTACTGCTTCTATATCCCATTCGTTGCCCAGGCTGGGCTGCCTTTTCACTCTTTTTAAACAAAAAAAATACATATTTTATATGCAGATTTCCAGTTTCTCAGCTTCACATGCCTCTTTTTGTTTCTTTATTTGGCTGTGACGGGTCTTAGTTGGGGCTTGTGGACTTCGTTGCCTCAAGGCATATGGGATCTGGTTCCCTGACCAGGGATCAAACCTGCCTCCCTGCGCTGGAAGCCAGATTCTTAACCACTGGGCCTCCAAGGGAAATCCCTGGGCTGCCTTTTCACCCTTAATGGTGGCAGATGTCTGAGGTCCAGGAGGGAGCATCAGCGCTGATCAGAGGCTGGGCTGGCCGCACTGCTTGGCACCCAACCCGAGATCACGGAGCCAGCCCTGCCGTGGACTTTTGTCTTGTGAGAAGTCACCAGGATTGTGAGTTCTCTTGCTGAAGGCTTCAGGAGGGACAGGAGCCTGCCCGTCCTTTTCCTGATGCACATGCACGGGACTGAGGCGCTGGGTGCGATGCGGTGCCCATCCACACCAGGTCCTGCACACACACTTCCCTTATCAGGCCTCCCGTGCTGCGTCCCTTGTGAGCACCATCACGGTGTGTCTCCTCGGGGCGTCTTCTCTTTTACACACACAGGGAGCTCGTGTGTAGGGCGTGCAGGCTGAGAGGGCTCTCCTTTGGGGCTTCTTTTCTCTGTAGAAGGACGTGACTCAGGCAGGATGCGTGTAATGAGCGCGAAGAACTCTGGCGACTGCTGAGCCCCCAGTGGCCTTCTCGTGGCCTCGGCCCCTGTGACAGCCCCTAGGCTTTGTGGGGTGAGCTCATTTTCCAGGCTCAGAAGGGCACACAGCTTGCTCAGGGTGATGGAGCCAGGATCAGGGTTGCCCTCCCAACTGCTGGGGGAGGATGAAGTGTCGGGCAGTGGCTGTGGGTTGGAGAGTGGCTGAGTGTGGTCCAGGCTGGTGGAGAGGCTGCTCTGGGGAGTTGGGTGCAGGGACCCAGGTTGGGGTCTGCAGTCACTGCAGGGGCAGATGAAGGGGCCAGAGAGGCCGGTCAGGTGGGGGTGTAGAGAGAAGAGTGTGCCTGGAGGGAAGGAGGGGGAGCCTGGTCTGGGGCCTGTGGCGTCTGGTGGAAGCAGCCTGGAAAGGATGGCCCCCACACAGCTCCATCTTTGCCTCGGGGGTCTGCAGAAGCATCCCTGGAGGGGGACGCCCAGCCTGGGCCCATGCAGGGTTGCGGGGGTCTCTGAGGCTGGACCTGGTGGCGCTGGCGTGGATGCCCACAAGTCTCGAGGGATGGTTGGGCCGCCCTTTCATCCCATGGGTTTCTCTGGGCGCTTGACCCTCGCGTCGTCCCGCAACCCTGCGTGGCAGAGAGCGATGGTGGACCCGCCCAGGCCAATCACATCTCTTCACTGGGCCGGCGCTGGGCCGTGGCGTTTGTCCATCTGCCCGGCCCTAGAGGCGAAGTCCAAGATGGGCCAAAACTGGGTGCAGCTTGGAGCGCCCTGGGGTCCGCGGAGCCGGGCGGCCGGGGCGGGACTAAGGCCGGGCTGGGCGGGCCTAGGGGCGGGGCTCCAGCGCGGCCGGGACTGTCCGTAGTGCTGAGCGCCCTGCGGGGCGCGCGGGCCGGGCGCCATGGGGAACCGCAGCGCCGCAGACGCCGACGGGCTGCTGGCGGAGCGCGCGCCCGGCACGGGCAGCGGCGCCGGGGGCCCCGGGGCGGCGGCGGCGCTGGTGGGGGGCGTGCTGCTCATCGGCGCGGTGCTCGCAGGGAACTCGCTCGTGTGCCTGAGCGTGGCGGCCGAGCGGTCCCTGCAGACGCCCACCAACTACTTCATCGTGAGTCTGGCGGCCGCCGACCTGCTCCTCGCCCTGCTGGTGCTGCCCCTCTTCGTCTACTCCGAGGTGAGCCCGCGTCGCCCCCGCACGCGCACCCTCACCGGCTCCGCGGCCCCTGTCCCGGCCACACGGAGGACCGAGCCGACCCCGCCGCTTGGCTTCTCAGGATCCTGGAGCTGGGCGCTGTGCAGGTCCCAGGACGACCGGAGCCGGGCCCCCTCTGGACCTCGCTCCCCTCCCTCATCCCGCTGTCCGTCTGTCTGCTCCGCGATCCGTCCGCCCTCCCGCTCTGTCCCTCTCTCCGCTTCGCCTTCTATGTCTGTTACCCGAGAGATGCTTCTGTTCTTCAAGCACAGACCCCAGTAAGAGGCGGCTTCGGTAGTCCAGACCCCCACCCAGCCTCCTCCGCTGGGCTCCAGTCCCCCCAGGGGGAGCCATCTGGATAGACTGGCAGAGGCAGGCCCCCACACCGGCTCCCCTGGGACAGAGACACAGAGGTCACCCCACGAGGCCACAGCCACACAGAACCAGGCGTGCACACACGAGCACGACCCGGGCAGGGCACCCTCACTCCTGTGCGGACGGGGCTCACAGCAGGAGGGACCCCCAGCTTCCGGGAGGTGCAGGGCAGTGAGCCTGGCTGGAGGAGCGGGACGCCCACCCGGGCTGGGGAAGGGCCTTTGCCAGAACCTGGGTTCGGGAGCCACCACACCCAGGTCAGGTCCTGGCCCTCGGTGGGTCCCCCTTGGTGCCAACCATGTGCACTCTGCAGTTTGGGCAGAGAAAAGCTGCTGAGGCTGGGCTGGGGACGCGGTGTCCCAGGCTGCGGGGGGTGGGGAGGCATGGCTTTCTAAGGTGGAGGGTGAGTCCAGGCAGGGCTGGGCAGAGAGGCCAGCAGGACAGGGACGGGCATGACCTACTGCCCCCTCCCCCCGAGCTGTAGACAGACGTCACAGTGATGGCGCTTAAGCTCCTAATCGTCCCAAATCAGCAGGAGGAGATTTAGAAGGGGCGGCTGTCTGCTCCTTTGCCCTTGGTGGGGGCGCTGGGCACAGTGGCTGAGGCTGCTACTTCCTAACAGTGATGTGGACGCTACCGTTGCCCTCACTTCAGGCGTGCGGGGACGAGAGTGGGATGACCTGTCCAGAGTCCCAGAGACAGAGTTTCAGCAGACAGGGCAACTGCGCGGCCTGCTGGGGACGGGGTTGGGTGCTGGGCTCACGCTCGAGGGCAGCAAGGGCCCCGCCTGCAGGGAGGAGCCCGGCGCACCCTGAGCATCAGGGATCACAGCTCGCCGTTGGCTACGCCCCTCAAACCCCGCTCCAATCCGAAGGCGTTTCCCAGTTCTAACGGGAGGGTGCGAGGTCTCTCGGCGCCCGGCCTGAGGGGAGGGGAGGACCGCCCTGCTTCCCGGAGGAGCAACTCCTCCGTCATTCAGCCCCCTCGCTGCCGCAGCAGCGGGGGTCAGGAAGACATCTCGGGGGCGGGGCGGGGGAAGGTCAGCTTCCCGCAACTGCTGTTGCTGCGGCTCCTCCCCGTGCTCAGGTGCAGGGCGGCGTGTGGCTGCTGAGCCCCGGCCTCTGCGACGCGCTCATGGCCATGGACGTCATGCTGTGCACCGCCTCCATATTCAACCTGTGCGCCATCAGCGTGGACAGGTAAGCCGCGCCGCCGCCCTCCCCGCGCTCCCCGCGGGCTCGTGGCCGTAGGCGCGCCCCGTCGGGCCGCCCCGCCCCGCCGCCCTCACCGCGCTCCCCGCAGGTTCGTGGCCGTGGCCGTGCCCCTGCGCTACAACCGCCAGAGCCGCGGCGGCCGGCAGCTGCTGCTCATCGGCGCCACGTGGCTGCTGTCGGCGGCGGTGGCGGCGCCCGTGCTGTGCGGCCTCAACGACGCGCGCGGCCGCGATCCCTCCGTGTGCCGCCTGGAGGACCGCGACTACGTGGTCTACTCGTCCGTGTGCTCCTTCTTCCTGCCC
>SJYC01030009.1:0-23320 GCA_006408675.1 Madoqua kirkii | reverse complement strand
GTGGCTGTGACCTCGCCCCGCCCCGCCCCCAGGGGCCTTCCTGCTCTGCTGGACGCCCTTCTTCGTGGTGCACATCACGCGGGCGCTGTGTCCCGCGTGCGCCGTGTCCCCGCGGCTGGTCAGCGCGGTCACCTGGCTGGGATACGTCAACAGCGCTCTCAACCCCGTCATCTACACCATCTTCAACGCCGAGTTCCGCACCGTCTTTCGCAAGGCTCTGCGCATCTGCTGCTGACAGAGCGCCGCCCTGCCTCCGCAGGCCGGACAGCCTCGCCTGGGGCTTTGTAGGAGTAATTAAACAGATCCCGGGTCACCTGCTGGGAAGGCTTTGGTGGGGGTGGGGGGGAGGAGGCACCCCCACCCGCCTCAGCTGGTCAGTTAACCCTTTCCTTCCTTGGAGGAAGGTCCTGGCTGAGCCCTGGGCTGGGCAGTGTGGCGTCAGGGAGGTGCATGCCCGGGGAACAGGGGCGCCTGTGACCTGGGAAGGCTGCCTGGGCTCACAGCCTCCCACGCACACTCCACCCGACTCTGCTCCCGGGCCAGCAGCCGCCTCCCCTGTCCTGGTGGCTGTCCACCAGCCGTGCCCCCACTTTGGCAGGGAGAGGGGCCTGGGGGCTGGGTGGGCTCAGGGAGGACCAAGCACACACCCACAAGGCACTCAGCCATCCTCTGCCACGTGGCCAGGACCAGGCCAGAGCAGCTAGCTACCCGGCCCCCCCTCCGCAGCATGACCCCCGTGACCTGAGGCAGCCCCCCCTGGGCCCCACCTGGGCCCTCTCAGGCCCCCGTCGCACGTGGCACGCTGCTCCCCAGTGCTGTGGCTGAGCGCTCTGGTCAGCCGGCCACAACTGGGTGCCAAGTCCTTCTCCGGAAGGCGCTCCTGTGGGCTGTGAGGTGACAGCACCAGACCCAACCTCAGGATGTTGAACTATTCCACGAAAAGAAGGGCCACCCATCCCCTCTGTGGGTGAGCACCCTTCCTTCTCAAGGGCTCAGCTGCCACCTCCTCCAAGAAGCCTCCCCTGACCACCTGCAGAACCAGCTTGTCCATATCCCTCTGGGACAGACTTGCCCTCAGGGAGCCGAGCACTGAGGAACCGGGGCCCATGTGGGACACTGTGCCTGCACCTGACACAGACGGAGGGCCCCCGGGCGGGACCCTGGCCCTGTGGCTGCTCCGGCCTCCGCAGCTGCTGCCCTTCAAAACAAGAGGACTGCCATAGCACGTACCCTGGGTCTCTTTCAGGGAGGAGCCCCAGTGCCCAGGGAGGGTCCCCCAAACCCAGGGGGACCCCAGTGCCCAAGGAGGGTCCTCAAACCCAGGGGGACCCCAGTGCCCAGGGAGGGTCCCCCAAACCCAGGGAGGGGCCCCAGTGCCCAGGGAGGTTCCCCAAACCCAGGGGAAGCCCCAGTGCCCAGGGAGGGTCCCCCAAACCCAGGGGAAGCCCCAGTGCCCAGGGAGGGCCCCAGATGGTACAGCCGAGCCTAGGCAGGATGCCTGCTCCAGAGCTGTGCTGACGATCCCTCTGATAACCTGACTTGAAGTGAAGACCAGGGAGGGACCTGCTGGGCTGACGGCAGGGTCAGAGTCAGGGTCAGGGTCAGGACTGGAGCAGGGGCCCTGACTGGCCGCTGGCCCTGCTGCCTGGCTCCACATGCCACACCTGTACCCTGAAGCCCATGTCTGCCAGGTACCTGTTGGGCCTTCTGTGGTCACTTCCGGTGGTCAGAGCTCGTTTCTGCTGTCGCCAAGTGGATCTCCGCTGGCAGCAGCCGCACCGTGTGGACACCAGCTGCTTTGCCCACCGCGGGGTCTGCGTGGAGAGGCCACGTCCCCATCTCTGCACCCTTCCCATCTGTGCTGGGGACAGGGTGACCGTGCCCCTGGTAGGCCAGGCCAGTAAGCGCACCTCTAGTGGAGGCGGGGACGCGGATGCGCTGGAGCCTGCTGCCATCCCTGGGCCGTCTCCGCTGGCCCTGCGCACAGACTCCAAGGGGACAAGCTGGAAATGGAGGGCAAGCTGGGCAGGGGAGGGGCCCGGTGGGCACGGGTACAGATGCCGGAGTCTGGCTGGCCCGGGGCCCCAGCAGTTCCCTCAAGGGTCCCGCACTGGGCAGGCCCACTGACGCTGCGCGTCTCCATGCCTCAGCAGAGGACCAGCATCCTCATGGCCACCACGCTGCGCTGACGGACGCCGGCCCTGCCCTGTCCCCTGGGGGCTGCGTCTGGTGGGAGGGGCGCTCAGAAGCGCTGACACGGAAGTGAGGGTGCAACCCACGCTTGGTGCTGGGGAGTTTCTGGAAACCTCCTGACGTCCAGTGCAACCCAGAGACAGCTTCACAGGCTCAGAAACCACACGTTTTGGAAAGTGCCCCCAAAACACAGGGTCCCCAGGCTTCCATCCTGAGGAGAAGCTGCCCCATCCCAGGAAACCCTTGCCCAGGATGGCCTCCCTGCAGGGCCTGGTCCAGAGACCGCTGCATCAATTGCAGGGGGGCCCTGGCCGGAGCTGGACATCGGGGAAGGACCTGGCACCCTTTGCCTGTGGGCTTCATGCCCACCTCAGTTGCCGCTTTAGCCTTTTCATGTTTGGGGGGACTCCTTCCAGGGGTGCAGCCATCCCCAGCCCCTCCTGCCGAGGCTGACATGCCTCCCCCGCCCTCTTAGCTATGTAAACCCCAGGAGGCCAGGCCTGGCCTTCCCTGGGGCAGTGGAGAGGTGTGAAGACCAGGTAAATAAAACCTGAATAAACCCACTTAGTCTGTGGAGGCCAAGCAGAGCGCTGGCAGAGGCTTTTGGGGGCAAGGCCCTCCGTCACCGGCAGCCAGGCCGGGCGTGGGGACGGGCCCTGGGCTCCTGAGCTCCCAGCCCCCTCCCTCGGGCCTCCAGCCACCCCCTGGGCTCACCTGGAGCCAGTGGCGTTCCCAAAGGCCATGTGCTATGGACTGAGGAGAACCTTCTGGAAATAGCTGGGAGATGAACATGGCAGAATCGTCCAGGGGGCAAGTATCAGGGTCAGAATCTGTGACTGGGGCAGAGCCCCTACCTCCTCAGTGCACAGAAGAGGAGGCACTGTAGACCCAGGGCTCCCCCAGAACTGGCGGTGGGCACAGTGGGCTCGGGAAGCCACAGGGACCAGGCCCCAGGCTGCTGCCATGCTGGGTGGGACTGTTGGGCTCAGGCAGTAGCTGCGCCAGGCAGGTCCCCAGGGGCCTGGTGCACCCTTGCAGAAGAGGGTGGCTCATCTCCCCCGAGCCTGGACGGTGGGGCTTGGCCTTCCTGGCTGGTGGCTCTGGGATCCCGCCGGGCAGGGACCCTTGCGTTCAAGGCTTTCGAGCTGCACCAAGAACAGCCCCCTGAGGAGGTCAGGACTGGAGTCACCTGTCCGGGTGGGACAGGGGTGTTGACTTTATTGACAAGACACATATGCACACGCGTGTTACAGAACACGACACACCTGGAGGGAAGACTGGACGCTCATGATCCAAGGGATTAAAAAAAGCACCACGAGCATCGGGCCCAGGCCGTGTCCACCAGCAGCTAGTTTCTGGAAACCTCCTGACGTCCAGTGCAACCCAGAGACAGCTTCACAGGCTCAGAAACCACACGTTTTGGAAAGTGCCCCCAAAACACAGGGTCCCCAGGCTTCCATCCTGAGGAGAAGCTGCCCCATCCCAGGAAACCCTTGCCCAGGATGGCCTCCCTGCAGGGCCTGGTCCAGAGACCGCTGCATCAATTGCAGGGGGGCCCTGGCCGGAGCTGGACATCGGGGAAGGACCTGGCACCCTTTGCCTGTGGGCTTCATGCCCACCTCAGTTGCCGCTTTAGCCTTTTCATGTTTGGGGGGACTCCTTCCAGGGGTGCAGCCATCCCCAGCCCCTCCTGCCGAGGCTGACATGCCTCCCCCGCCCTCTTAGCTATGTAAACCCCAGGAGGCCAGGCCTGGCCTTCCCTGGGGCAGTGGAGAGGTGTGAAGACCAGGTAAATAAAACCTGAATAAACCCACTTAGTCTGTGGAGGCCAAGCAGAGCGCTGGCAGAGGCTTTTGGGGGCAAGGCCCTCCGTCACCGGCAGCCAGGCCGGGCGTGGGGACGGGCCCTGGGCTCCTGAGCTCCCAGCCCCCTCCCTCGGGCCTCCAGCCACCCCCTGGGCTCACCTGGAGCCAGTGGCGTTCCCAAAGGCCATGTGCTATGGACTGAGGAGAACCTTCTGGAAATAGCTGGGAGATGAACATGGCAGAATCGTCCAGGGGGCAAGTATCAGGGTCAGAATCTGTGACTGGGGCAGAGCCCCTACCTCCTCAGTGCACAGAAGAGGAGGCACTGTAGACCCAGGGCTCCCCCAGAACTGGCGGTGGGCACAGTGGGCTCGGGAAGCCACAGGGACCAGGCCCCAGGCTGCTGCCATGCTGGGTGGGACTGTTGGGCTCAGGCAGTAGCTGCGCCAGGCAGGTCCCCAGGGGCCTGGTGCACCCTTGCAGAAGAGGGTGGCTCATCTCCCCCGAGCTGGACGGTGGGGCTTGGCCTTCCTGGCTGGTGGCTCTGGGATCCCGCCGGGCAGGGACCCTTGCGTTCAAGGCTTTCGAGCTGCACCAAGAACAGCCCCCTGAGGAGGTCAGGACTGGAGTCACCTGTCCGGGTGGGACAGGGGTGTTGACTTTATTGACAAGACACATATGCACACGCGTGTTACAGAACACGACACACCTGGAGGGAAGACTGGACGCTCATGATCCAAGGGATTAAAAAAAGCACCACGAGCATCGGGCCCAGGCCGTGTCCACCAGCAGCCACGGAGAGGCCAGCGCCCGCCCCGGAGCTCGGCACCGGTCGCCTGACGTCCACTCGTAACTTGGCCAGCAAGTTCCTCCTTGTCCTCAGAGTCCCCTGTCCTCCAGGGTCCTTCCTGGCCGCAGAGGCCCCACGGGCCCTCACACGGTGACCTTCTCGATCACGCCCTCGCCGACATGGACGTCGTCCCCCTGGACAGTGACAGCTGCAGGCTGTCCACACATGTGCTGGTGGTCCTTCCAGTCCTGTGGGGAGAGCAGGGTGGGTCACGGCCCGGGTCACGGCCCCGGTCATGGGTCACAGCTCCCGGTCACGGCCCCGGGTCACAGTCCCGGGGGTGACCGCCTGCCCAAGGCCACAGTCCTGCACGTGCTGAGCAGCCAGCCTTCCTGGGCAGGGGGCGCCCAGCCTCACCACCCTATTTAAGGAACCCACTCAGAGGCGGACAGCCTGACGACCCTGGAAACACGTCCACACTCTAATCTGGCGGCTTCCTCCCTGGGATCAAGCAAACACAGCCGCACCTGCAGAAACACCTGTATCTGACTTTGCTGCCCACCGTGTCATCTGTAACCGCCCAAGTGAGAAAACTCAGCACATCCACAGAGGGGCCGGGTGACCGAGGCCCCCTGGGAGGTCGGGGAGGACGGCCCACGCCTGCCGTCAGGGTGGGAGATGCTCCGGGGGCCTGACGGGGTGCGGTTAGGGGAGACGTGGGCCCCGAACACACGAGAGGTCAGGGTCCAGTGAAACACAGGACGTGAACAAGCGTCACCCACGCGCAGGAGCAGAGGCCAGGGCGAGCCGAGGAGCAGGCTCCAGCTAGCTGCCTGTCTCCGTGCTGGCCTCTGCTTCCGTGTTGTCTACGATAAGAGTGCCTTATTTTCACAATAAAAAGGTGAAATTTCAAATCATTACAGGCATACCTGGGAGACAGCACAGGTTCATCTCCAGAATCCAGCTCGTGCCACAACGGAGCCAGTCACCGGGCTCGGCAGACCCAGGCTCGCTCCGGCCCCGTTACGCAGCACGGTGGCCTGCCCCGTGTCCGGGGACCTAACTCAAAAGACACTCTGCTCCTAAGAACGCTGCCTGCCCCCCGTCAGTACACGGAGGCCACGCGCCTTTCGCTTGTAAACACACAGTCGTCTGAGACGCGCAGACAGGTCCTCCTGTGCCTCAGAGGAACAGGCGGACTTGTGTGAAGTACTGGCTTGCGGTGGTGGTGTCTGCTGTGCGGTAAAGTGACTGTTAAACACAGCTGTTTTCTTTGACATATTCCTTTCCATCATGACCTATCACAGGATATTGAATCTAGTCCCTGTGATACACAACAGGACTTTGTTTCCATCCAGCCTCCTTTTGCTGATTCCAGACTCCCAGGCGCCCCTGCTTGCCCCACCCTCCTTGGCAACCACAATGTTCTGGTGCCTGTGAGTCTGCTTCCGTTTTGTGAATACGCTCATCTGCACCGTTTTTGGGATTCCACACGAGCGATACGACGCTTGTCTCTCTCTGTCTGACCTGCTCCACTGGGTGAGGTGAGCTCCAGCTTCACCCACGTCGCTGTGAACGGCATCATCGCTCTTTTTGTGGCCGAGCAACGTCCCACTGTGTGAGGACCACAGCTTCAGCCGTTCCTCCGCTGGCGGACACTTAGCTTGCCCCCATGTCTCGGCCACTGTAGATGCTGTTGCTGTGAACACTGGGGTACATTTTTCTTTTCAAATTAGAATTTTGTCTGGATATATGTCCAGGATTGCTGGATCATACAGTAACTCTAATTTCATTAAGGAAATCTCATACTGATTTCCATTGTGGCTACACCAATTTACATCCCACCAACAGTGTGGGAGGGTTCCATTTTCTCCACACCCTCTTCAGCATTTGCTATTTTCAGACTCAAATAAATTTTCAGTTTGAAAACTACGTGAATATGTAAACCTATATAGTGCGTAGAACTTAATGTGTCTTGGGCTCATGTCCACAATGCTTCACACCATACATAAAAACTAACTCAAGATGGATCATAAATCTAAAAACGAGCTACAGGGAGTTCCTGATGGTGCAGAGGTTAGGATCTGGCCAGGGTTCAGCCCCTGGTTGGGGGACTGAGATGCAGCAAGCTGTGTGTGTGGTGCAGTCCCCAAAATAACAGTAAATTAAAGAAAATAAAAATTCAAAAGACTTAAAATTATAAATGTTTTAGGAAAAAATAGATTTCCCTGACCTTGAGTCAGGCAAACTTTCTGAGATACTACACCAACAGCGTGATCTCCATTAAAAACATTTTTAATACACTGGGCTTCTTGGGGGTCCCTGGCCATTCAGTGGTTAGGACTCCACACTTCCCCTGCAGGGGACATGGCTTCATCCCTGGTTGGGGAACTAAGATCCCATAAGCTGCACAGTATGGCCAAACATAAAGAATAAAAAATAAAAATTAAAAGCTGGACTTCAAATATGTATCCAGACTGCTCACAGAGAGGAACAATCCCATTTAAAAATGAGCAAAAGATCTGAATAGACATTTCTGCCCAAAGGATACTCAACTACCCAGTAAGCACACAAAAAATTGCTCAACATCATCGGTCATCAGGGAGACGCAAGCTAGACCCCCTGGCGTTGCCGCACACCCAGGGGCAGGCTGCAGCCAGAGGGACAGCTCCCGGCCGGCCCCACACGCAGGAAGGGCGGCGGCACCGAGCACCCCTGTCTCGGGGCGCAGAGCGCGGGCCGGAAGCCGCACAGCCAGCACCAGCGTTTATCACAAGGAGCTGCGGGTCCTACCGAGTGTTCATTTTGGACTGCACGTGAGAAATCAGCGTTTCTGAAATTCACTGTACATCGATTTTTGTAACAAAGCCAAAGCCCATGCCTTCATCAGGGCAGCAACACAGAGGACAAACCCAACACAATCGACAGAAACGGCGTCTTCGTCTACAAGGTTGTCCCCAGACTTAAGTGCCCGATTCAATAAGAGTGCAGCTGCTTCTCGTCAAGAAGGCATCTAGCTAAAATGACCGCTAGAAAGAAACCCATGAATCTTCCTGGGATGGTTCTAAGTCAGGGACGCCATCAGTCAGCTGCTCTCTGGGATCACAAGCTGGCTCCTCCTGGCAGCCCAAGCTCCCCGCAGTGCCCCAGACACAGCGGGCAAGCATCCTCAGTGCCCAGACCACTGGTGAGACCACGGAGAAGCAAACACGTGGGTCTCTTCCCCAAGCGCCCAGCCCGACACACAGGCAGGGCCCGGGAGCACGCTGGGAGCCGTGGGCGTGGTCTCCACGCCGCGCTGACCTCCCCAGCACCCGTGCAGCCCCAGATGCAGAGGAGCAAGGCCCTGCCCCCCAGGCCGTGGGGGTCATCCCTGCCCACCTCCCGCTCGCTGGAGGGCATCTAAGGACGGGAGTCGTGGGCATCGCAGAGGCTGTGTCCACACACACGGCTCCAGGTCCTGGGCACGCGGGCAATGCAAAGGGTGACATGCGTCACGGCTTGTCCACCCATCACGCTACTGTCTCTCATTGTGGAAAATTTCCAGAAGAGGCAAACCCCACAGGCCCCCAGCCCACTGCTAGGCCTCGCACTCTGAGTCAGGGCCAGAAAACCAGCAACTGCTCCTCTCCAGCCTCCTTAGGGTCAAAGGCCAAGGGATGGAAGCAGAAGCACAGGGTGGGACTGGCAGAGCCAGGACCCGGGGCCAGGCGGCCGGGCTGGGGACGCTGACCGCGAGGAGGTCCGGGCCGCGGGTGAGCAGAGGCTTCCACGGCCTCAGCCCACGGCACAGGAGGCTGCCTGGCTGGGGACCCTACTGGAGCCTGGAGACCGCAGAGACTAGGCGGGCCCCCGCCCCCAGGGGCGAGGGGGCGGGGCTACCTTTAGCTACACGAGATGCACAGTCGGCGCTCAGGAGCCAGACCCACAGAGTGGCCAGGCCTTGGCTGTGAACCTGCCCCGGGAGGGCGGGGCCCTGGGAGCACGGGACCCTGAGCCGAGCCTCCAGCCCTCACTGTGCCCGACCCAAGGGGGGGCAGCAGCTGCTCTCGGGGGTCCCGTGGGCTAGGCCAGAGCCCATCCCGACACTGTCTCTTATACACATCTACAGCAAAGGCTGGTTATAACGCAAAACCACATTCAAATAAATACTTAAAAAATAAAAGTAAAATGCTTATAAATGTGAAATACGCAAATATTAAACGATTAAAAAGCCAGTCTCTGAGCAAAAGGAGAGCAGTGTGTTCAGGCGAACAGCCTCCCAAGCCAAGGAGGAAAGGGCAGCTGCCACTCGGGTCCCCGAGCAGCCTGTAGGAGACCCTCCGGACAGTCGCCACGGAGCCAGAAGGCAACGACCTGAGGTCTGGAAAGCAAGGAGAGCAGGCGGGAATGGGGGGCCTGGCTGCGGGGCAGGGACTGGCGGGGAGTTGGAAGATGAAGATGTGTATAAGAGACAGGGCCTACCTTGCGCTGGCAGAAGGTGGAGCAGTAGTTGACCTTGTGGCAGCCGGTGCACTCGCTCAGGGCCTCGCGGCCACAGTTCACACAGGACTGCTGCAAGAGGACAGGGTGTCAGTGGTGGGCACGCTGCCCAGAGACACAGAAGGGGGGTTGGTGACCGGGGACCAGACCGACCCGCATCTCCTGCCCTTGCCTTACAGACTCTGAGCAGGAGGCAGGGGGCTGGATCACATACAGGCCAACCTTGCTGCAAACTGCAGGGATTTCATTTCCATCCAGAACGTAGAAAGCAAACCTGGGAGGCCCAGAATTCTCAGGTGTTCAGGGCCAGCCCCCAAGCGGCCAGGCCCTGGAGGCCCCGGCTGGAGACCCACTAACAGCCCGGGTGCCCCTTGTCCTGCTCCCCAGGCGCCCCCAGCCCACAGCTGGGCTCCGTGAAATGGGCCTTCTATGTGCTTTCCCCACAAAGCGTGACGCTGCTCCTTCTAGAGCGGGGAGAGGCGGTAGGGGGTGGTGCAAGGGGGTGACAGGGCCGGGCCAGTGTGTGCAGCTGTAGCCAGGACCCCAGCATGCTGCAAGCCAGGCCCCTGCTCCGGCTGATGGGGCACTGTGTGGGCAAAAACAGCATGCTGTGTCTTGGTTCCTGTTCTGGATTCAGCTTCCTTCTCTGCTGACCACAATGCTGACCAACACTTTCCACCTATAACTTGCCACCCCCACTTCTTCGGGAAACTCCAGCATCAGAGGGGCAGGCTCGTCCCTGCCTCTCCTTCCCAGGACAAAGAGGATCTCCGGGGAGAGCAGAGGTCCCGTGGAGCCCTCAGCCCAGGCGTGGAGCACCCGGCAGCCGCCCGTGAGGTCTGGGGCCCCCAAGGAACCTCCAGCCTCTGGTCTGGGAGCCCTTGCATCACACCCCGACCCCCACCAGCACCTGGGCCCACCCCGGCTGTGCCCCCAGCACCAAGGCCGTCCTTGGACAAGAGCAGGCGCTGGTAAACGCCTCTCACCTGAAGCAACAGCCTGGGGCGTGATGAACCTCGGGGGCAGGCGCCGCTTTCATGCAGAAGGGATTTCCAACCCCTTGGGCCTTCCCAACGTATCCCCTTGGGAAAACTATTTCTTAACCCAAACTAACCCGAAGCCCAGGATCCGAGCCACACATCAGCACACGTGCAGGGGAGGCGCACAGCGGAAAGTGCCCAGGGCCGGGTCTGCACACGCCACACGCCTGCCAGGACCCATACGGCTCCGGGCCGCCGGCCAGCAAGGCCCAGGCCTTGGTTCCTGAGACCATTCGTTCTCATGGCTGATTCCAGGCCTGGGGCTGGATGGCATCACTGATTCAAAGCACAGGAGCGTGAACAAACTCCCCGAGACAGTGAGGGACAGAGGAGCCTGGGGTGCTGCAGTCCCTGGAGTCGCAAAGAGTCGGACACGACTGAGTGACTAAGCGACAGCAGGGCCGGGGCAGGGAGCCCCCAGTTTGGGCCCAGGGGGTCTTCTAGTCCCAGACAGGAGGATGGAGTGCCGAGGGGCAGGTAAGGGGCTTGAGAGACACAGAGAGTTCCAGCCGCCTAAGATGCAAAAAGCTGAGTGGAGCGCACAACACAGCCCCAGGTCCATTCAGACACCAAGGGACAGAGACCATCCGCGGGGGCGGGTCCTGGAAACACCCCACCAGCCCCGCCCAGGAGCCCCACCAGCGTGCCCAGGGAGGAAAAGGGGGACTGTGGCACTTCACAGCTGGAACCTCCTACGTGGCCTACACACCAAGCTGGACCCTGGGGCGAGATAGGGCCTGAGAGAGAGAAACGCGAGAGCCCCCAGCAGCCACAGGAGACAGGCCTGCGGCCGGCCCGGGCTTCCGCCAGCACTGACAGCAGCGTCTGCTGCGTGCCCGCGGCTCTTCTGACCACACTTCCTCTCGGTGGGAAGTCGGATGACCAGTGTAGGCCCGAGAAGGAGCCAGGGACACAGGCACGGGCCACAGCACAGGCCCGGCGCCCTGCAGCCTACGGCTGGTGTCTGCTGGACGTGCCGTCCTTGATGGGAAGGGCGGCTGGTCTTCTGCCCTGTTTAATCTCTGCTGAGCTAATTATATGCGTGCAACACAAATGCCCCACGGGTAAAGCTGACTAAACCTCTCTGATAGCTCAGTTGGGCTAAAATTTGATTTTCTAAGAAATTCCACATGAAACATCCAAGAAGGCAGCCCTGGTTTCCTCCCTGGGAGGCTATCATCAGGTGCGCAAAAGCCCGTCCATGACAGACCCGTGCACCCTCCACCCCCAGCCTTCTGGCTCCTTCCGTCCAGACCCTGAAGGTCACTTCTCATTGCCGCCACCTGCTTCAGGGACACGTTTTGGGTGCCTCTCTCGCATGAGTCAAGTCATGACCCCTCAGTCCCCAGATGATCCTGGCGAAGGCTCCCCAAGGAGTCTGGCTCCTAAGACCCAGCATCCAGGCACTGTGGCCAGCAGGGGCCACGGCTCAGATACATCAGCATCTACAAAGATGAGCACACCAGGTGCGGAGTGTGGCCAACCCACCTCTGCAGGAAACGGAACCAGGTCACCCGAGGAGCCTGGAACCGCCGGTGTGGGTGCATGCACACAAGAGGACACCGGGTCCACCGATCGGCGATGCCAGAACAGAGGACGCCTGCTTCCCCGGCCGTGTGTCCAGCTTACAGGACGGCCATGTGAGGACATGTCGCGCCAACGGCTACTGAGAGACCTGCCCGTGAGCCCCTGCCGCTGTCAGAACTCAGGCTATGGACACGTGATGATGTCCCGGTGGAGGAGGTCAAGCCTTTCACTACAGGCTGAGCATCTTCCACCAAACAGGACTGCTACGTATAAGGGCGTTTCATGTCACGTTTCTTTCCTAGAAATACATGAAATTACGAACAACGCATTGACATGTCGCGCCAACGGCTACTGAGAGACCTGCCCGTGAGCCCCTGCCGCTGTCAGAACTCAGGCTATGGACACGTGATGATGTCCCGGTGGAGGAGGTCAAGCCTTTCACTACAGGCTGAGCATCTTCCACCAAACAGGACTGCTACGTATAAGGGCGTTTCATGTCACGTTTCTTTCCTAGAAATACATGAAATTACGAACAACGCATGGCCCAGCCCTCCGTGGGAGGGGCCTGAGCAACCCTGCCGTGCCAGACGCTCCTGGCTGACCCGTGGACACGCACGCCAGGAGGTCTGCAGGCAGGAATTCAGCCTCTGGACCCTTCGTGTGGATGGGCTCGGCCGTGACTGGGGGCTGGTCCTATCTGAGAAACAAAACCCAGGCAGCCGGCCCAGCTGAAGCGCCCACACGACCGACCAGGTGGGAACCCACGCTGCTCCCTAGCCTACACTTTCTTTTCCAGCCCATCTGTCATCAGAGGATTTTCACAGAATTCACTTTAGTTTTATTCTGTGAAAGAAAGTCCAAGAAAACCTATGAAAATGTAAAACAGCAAGCTAAACCGCTTCCTCTCACACTTCCCTCCTGGGTGAGGCCCTGGTTCCCGTGTGGCCAGCAGCCTGAGCCGCCGGCCACTGTCCAGCTGGCCTGACTGTGGAGGTGGGGCGCACCACGGTCTCCCCACAACTGCACTCCCGGCCCTGGACTCTAAGCAAGGACAAGGGTCTCCCCACACCCCCCAGGCTCAGCAGGGGGACGGCACCCACGATGGTGGACGCTGGACGGGCAACCACAGGGGCACACAGGCTGGCAGCTGCTTAGAGAGTGAACCGGGAGCCTCCCTGGACCCGGCGGCTGGGCTCCCAGCCTCACACCCTGGAGAAGGGACAGCACATGCCCACACAGATGGCTGTGCACAGAGGCCAGAGGGCAGGAGCGCCCACTGGCGGAGTGAAAGGCAGCCCGGGACGCGGCGACTGGCGCGGAGGCGGCGCAGACGGAGCAACCCTAGTCCAGCCACGGCTGGAGCAGCGTGAGCACACTCCGCTCGGGGGAGGAGCCAGACACAGACGACCACATCCTGCGTGATTCCCGTTTCCAAGAAATGCGCAGAACAGGCAGAGCCAGAGACAGGAAGCAGGCGAGTGCCGCGGGGTCTGGGGCTGGCAGGGTGGTGCTCGTTGGGTCCGGGGCTTCCCTGGGGGGTGAGGAGCCCTGCAATCAGTGGGGACGGCTGAGCGAGTGTGCGAGCAAGCTCCTGGACTGCGCAGCTTAAAGGGGTGAACCCTATAGCAGGTGAACCGTGTTTCAACGAGAAAAATACACTTTCATTATGCACATTACGGGCTGTTCTAAATGTAAGATCATAAGTATGTGAACACATGAGTCCACAAAAACAGCAAAGGCTGGTTATAACGCAAAACCACATTCAAATAAATACTTAAAAAATAAAAGTAAAATGCTTATAAATGTGAAATACGCAAATATTAAACGATTAAAAAGCCAGTCTCTGAGCAAAAGGAGAGCAGTGTGTTCAGGCGAACAGCCTCCCAAGCCAAGGAGGAAAGGGCAGCTGCCACTCGGGTCCCCGAGCAGCCTGTAGGAGACCCTCCGGACAGTCGCCACGGAGCCAGAAGGCAACGACCTGAGGTCTGGAAAGCAAGGAGAGCAGGCGGGAATGGGGGGCCTGGCTGCGGGGCAGGGACTGGCGGGGAGTTGGAAGATGACGGTGAGCCTGGGGCAGGGGAGGGAAGGGTGTGGGCAGAAGGCTGAGGCTGGAGCTGCAGATGCCCAGGAACCAAGGAAAGCGGACCTGCCACGCACAGCGGCCACAGGCCCTGGCCGTCCCCAGGGAGCCAGGGTAGGGCTGAGCCAGCAGAAACGACGGGCAAGACAGCTGTGCCCACGGTGCCCCCACCCCCTCCAGGAGTGCCTGCAGCCCCGCGCATGGGAGCAGCGGCGAGGCCACGCCCGTCCTGCCCAGACCAGGCCTACAGCCATGCCCAGCAGCGGGCGCCGAGACAGACCCCCGCGTGACAGGCGGGGCAGCAGCCGGCTCAGCTGCTCGCAAGCACCAAGCCCAGTGCTTGCCAGGTGAGCAGACAGACCCAGCAGAGCTCCGAGCTTCTGCCTGGAATCGAGGTGCCTGGAACCAGCAGGAGCAGGGTGTCCCCAGGTGCCCGGGGAGGAGTGAGCACAGCAGACCCTGAGACGGCGAAAGGGTGAGGATCGGCAGAGGCGCCCGCGCCAGGCGGTCGCTCAGCACTGGTCAGAGAAAAGGAGCCTCCACAAGACACAGGTGGGTTTTCGTCCACTGCCCCCTGGCTATGACAGTCCTCCCCAGGCCCCTGCCAGACCCTGCAAGCCTCAGCAAAACAAAAGCATAATTAATCACCCGATAAAACCTTCTTTCCTCTTGTCTACAAAAAGTGATACTAAAGTGAAAATTTTTCTTACATAGATTTGTTGAGAAAACCACAGTCCACGGGGACTGTGACTGGCCACACCCCCGCTGCCCCCACAACTCTACATCACAGGAGACGATCCCCGGGGAGGCTGGCCTGACGGGACGAGCGCCGTCTGCCACAGGTGTACTGGAGCGTGTGTGAGAGCCGAACACCAGAGGGGAACGCCTGCCCCCCGAGCAGAGAAGCTTCACTTGCGTGCGCGCCCCCAGCGCCCCTGCCCAGGAAGGCGGCGCAGACCCGCGGCACAGAGGGTACCTCCTTCCGCTCGGCGTCTGCCTGGGCTCTGGCCTGGGCCGCGGCGGCCTCCCGGTAGGAGCTGGCCTGCTTGGCCTGTTCGAACAGCGTCTTCAGCTGCTGTGCGGTGCTGAGCAGCGAGTTCACGTCTCCTCCAGGTACAGCCAGCTGCGTTGCTCCGATACCTCCAGCCCGCTGACCACCGCGGGGGAGACAGCTTTGGTGGGGGTGGAGGGCGGCACCGCCAGGGCCGGCAGGGACGTCAGCACTAGCCCGAGGGAAGCAAAACAGCAGGAGTCAGCATGTCACCTGGCTCCAAGGGGCCTCGTGTTCTCGTCGAGTGTGGGAGAGCAGGCTGGTGCACAGAGCGCAGGCCTGGGGGGACCCAGGATGCTGCAGGTGCAGAGGCACCCTCACCTCGCCCCCAGTGCCCCCTCTAACCCCTGCTGCGGCTACAGCTGCCCGACCGTGGGCGGCACGCCAACTGCAAGCAGGAGCTGAAGCCTCCTGGTTTCGTTCCCGCTCACACAGAAGCCTCAGGGCGGTCTGTGGGCACCGGGTCTGGGGCACAGATCAGGGCTGGCGGGGGGCAGGTTCCTCTCAGCTGCAGGAGAAACCATGGGGCTGGAAAGGGAACCTGGGCGATGCTGGCTCTGGACAGGACGTGGAGACTCACACTTTGGACTCACTAAGCCCGCCCACCTCTGTCCCAAGGGGCCTGGGCAGAGACGCCCCAGGGGAGGCACACGCACCCAGGCCGTGCTATGCACGTCAGCCTCCTCTGAGGAAAAGGCCTGATGGTAACACCAGCTGAGTGCTTGGCCCACCGAGGCCTGCTTCCAGCTCCCAGGTGTAACCACTAGACAAGCTACACGAGATGCACAGTCGGCGCTCAGGAGCCAGACCCACAGAGTGGCCAGGCCTTGGCTGTGAACCTGCCCCGGGAGGGCGGGGCCCTGGGAGCACGGGACCCTGAGCCGAGCCTCCAGCCCTCACTGTGCCCGACCCAAGGGGGGGCAGCAGCTGCTCTCGGGGGTCCCGTGGGCTAGGCCAGAGCCCATCCCGACATGATCACCCCAGGAACAGGCTGCCCCACCCTGAAGGAAACAGGAAGCCCTGAGTCCACCCTGGAATCAGCGAGGAGCAAGTAGGCAAGGGTGCCGCGGTCACGTGGGGTGGACACCCCCGAGGTTGGCCGCGCCCCGCTGGGGCTCTGCTGAAGCTCTGCTGGGGTTGGGCTGGGCTTTAGGCGGTAGGCTGGGGAGGCAGGCAGTGGCAATCACACACACACGCATGGGGACGTCCTGGCAGCTGCAGGCCAGTGAGTCACAGACACGCACACTCTCACACCTGACGCCAGGGACAAGTGCCCTCAGGGGCACCGTCCCAGTGCAGCGTCCCGAGTGGAGCCGGCGAGTTCTGGGCTCTGCAGGGCACAGGCACTAGGTGAGCAGCCGCGGCCCACCTAGCATCCGGCAGAAGCTCTTGGTCTACAAGCAGGCCTGCCGCCCCAGACCTCGGGAGCAGGGCTCCTCCACACTCACCTATTTTGGGGTGAGACGTTGGCAGTGCGGCCTCGGGGAACGGTGCCATTTGGCAGCTGTCCTGGTAACCGGGGTAGTGGGGCTCCGGGTGGCCGACCCTGCACGGAGGCTGCACGCCTGCTTCCTGCACTGTGCGGAGAGGGGCGCCACGCCATGACCCGCTGCTGCGCGTCCCGCCAGGGCGCCCCGAGCTCACAGGTGAAGGAAGGGGACTGCAGAGACCACAGCGCTGGGGCCCCGGACGGGGACGGAGCCAACA
The DNA here is from genome assembly GCA_006408675.1 of Madoqua kirkii. Taxonomy (NCBI): domain Eukaryota; kingdom Metazoa; phylum Chordata; class Mammalia; order Artiodactyla; family Bovidae; genus Madoqua; species Madoqua kirkii. Next base: position 6,645 of record SJYC01030009.1, on the reverse strand, counting down.
ACAGTGCCGGGCCCAGAGGGGGACGGAACCGATGATGCACCGGGCCCAGAGGGGGACGGAACCGATGATGCACCGGGCCCAGAGGGGGACGGAACCGACGACGCGCCAGGCCCGGAGGGGGACGGAACCGACGACAGTGTCGGGCCCAGAGGGGGACGGAACCGATGATGCGCCAGGCCCGGAGGGGGACGGAACCGACGACGCGCCAGGCCCGGACGGGGACAGAACGGCATAGGAACGGGTGGGCTCCCTAAGGTGGCCTCAGAGTTTACAGACGCACAGGGCGCCTCTGCCCGCCGGCTCTCTACATTCCACAGGCAGCCTCAGCGTTTCAGGTCCTGGTCCTGCCACCACCGGCCAAGCCCCTAGCCCCCACCCGCTCCTTCAGGCTCTCCATGGCTCCTGCAGGTGGGAGAGGGAGCCTCTCGGGGCCACGGCACCAGGGCCGAGACGACTTGCCTGTGGCTCCTGCGAAGACGTCGCCCTGGGCTGGACTTTCCGAGATGACGGCGGTGGCCTCCACGGTGGACGCCCGGTCAAAGGTCAGTGCGCCGGAGGTAGTGATCTGTCCTGAGGGGGTCACGGTGACTGCAAGGGCAGGGCAGCCGTCACTCGCCCAGCCGGAAGCCCAGCACTGGGGCAGGGGGGGGGCTGTCTTCCACGCCCCCAGGTGGCTCCGCTGCTGGATCCTAAGCACGCACACGCGTGTACCCTCTCTAAGGAAAGGCTCATCGGAGTTGAAGAGAAACAGGAGCCACGCCTCCTCGGAGCTCCCTACCCTCCAGGCGCCCAAGGACCCACTGGGTCGTGGACAGTCTCTGAGGACCGTCAGCCCCCAGACCTTCCCTCCATTTGGGTCTTCCCTCCACCCCACCCACCATCTCAAGGTTTCCGGAGCACGGGTTCCTCCCTCAGCTCCCACCAGACTCGCCTGCCCGCTGGGGCGTGCACAGCCCTGAGGGCGGGGGCTGCCCGAGACCCAGACCCGCGGTCTTGGCTTGAAGCCGGTGCGGAGGAGCGGCCGGGACCCAGGAGGCCAAGGAGCCTCTGGGAGCAGGAGCTGTGCCATTTTAGACCCAAAGGCCCTGGCCACACGCGTGAGCAGGACGCGCCAGGAGCACGCGAGGTGGCCGGGGCCTCGCGGACACTCACAGGTGGTGGCGGCGGTGGCGGGGAGCAGGGTGATGTTCTTGGGCGCGTCCTTCTTGACGGGCGTGGCCGGCAGCTCGCTCTCCTTCTTGCGCCTCTTGTAGGGCACAAAGAGCCTGACGGGGCCGCTCTGGGGGTCGGGGGGGCAGGGAGACGTGAGGGCGCCGCCCCAGGCTGTCCCCACGGACGCCCTGCCCGGCGCGCCGAGCTCCCAGCTCCTTTCAGCCCCCGGCCCCGCGAAGTGACATAAGAGGTGCTTCCAGGGAGACGAGGTGGGCAACCATGCTTCAAACAGCGAGCGCCGCCCACACCAGAGTTTAGAGAATTCCCAGAAGACAGAAACCAAACGGGGCCCACGCGGGCAGGGGGGCCCACAGACCCAGACGTGCGGGAGCAGAGGCCCTCGGTGGAGCAGGAAGGCAGGACAAGGGGAAGGCGAGGGAGCCTCCAGCTCGTGCCGAGACGCCGCGGGCTCACTGGCCCTCCCTGCTGCCCTCCCGCACGTGCCGTGGACCCAGCGTGGACTTCCCTCTCAGCCCCAGGGTCTCCGCTGGGCTCCTCCCTTTTGTGATTTTCTCCACGTGATGAGACGTTGTCGTCACACCTCTGGGCTGAACTGTGAGGGCTCAACCAGCAAGGTGGCTGCATTAGGAGTAAGGACGGTGGGGCCCTAGCCTGGTGGGATTACGTCCCTGTAGGAGGAGACACCAGAAGCACCGCCTAACTGCCAAGAGGAGCCCCCGCCAGCAGCAAGCCAGCGCTGGGCCCCGGGCTGCCGCCTCCGCAGCTGAGAAAGCCTGCGTGGGCCGCAGCTGCCTCGGGAGTGGTGCCCGCCCCGGCCCCGCAGACTGGGACCGAGGCCCCTGCTGAGAACGCTTCTGCCCTGCAGACACAGAGCCTGCCTGGAAGCCCCGCCAGCTGCGGCTGCTACGGGAAGCGTCTCCTGCCTGCTGCTGTTCCTCCGTGGGGTCCACACCTCCCCGTTCCTCTCCACGTCTCGTGGTTTCTGTTGAAGCTGGCCATCCTGGGCGCTATACTGAGCCGCCGTGCAGACGGCAGCTCCCCTCCAGGCTCCCGGCCACAGTCCTGCACAAGCTGTCCCCGGCGGCCCCCTCCACACCGGCTGCTGGCTCCTCTTTTGCCAGCCAACTGCTCTACCCTCTGCAAACTGCTCTGCTGTGGGATCCGGGCACCTGGGGCTCTGCACTGGGGGCTTTCGGGACACATCTAGAGGAAACGCCCCAGGACGGTCGCTTAGCTGGCATCCGCCCACACACTGCCTGAGCGGAGCCTGGCAGCACTCACGCCATCAGCCTAACTCCGTGGTCCTATCGCCGCCTCCACCGCGGGGGCCTCCACCGCGGGGACTTCCACCGCCGCATGGGGTACGGGCGAGTGGGGCCAGGGGCCTGGAACGGAGCTTCCCCTCTGCCAGCAGGGCCACGGGCAGGGGACAGGCCCTGGCTCACACACCAGACTCAAAAAATTCTCCCGGATAAATATTTTTTGCTATATGCCGCCAGGACAGCTTTCAGAGATCCTAAGCAGGCTTCTTCCATTATTTCGCCAACGAGGGTTACGTCTCTGGGGGCTGGTCCATAGAGATCTGCAGACCACCGTTCCTGACCGGAGGCCAAAATGTGTCCATTGGATGAAGGAGACGTACGAGATTTTATTTCATGGACTGCACCTTTGGTTCCATGTCTAAGAAATCCCAGGTCTAACTTCAGATCACAAAGATTTTCTTCTAAAAACTTTAATTTTGTTTTCAACAAATCTGACCCTAAAATGCACTTTTAATTCACTGGTTTATAAAGTATGATGTGTAGGTCAAGGCTCACTTCCATGCCTACAGTGTCAACTGTCCCCACACCTTCTGGGTCCAAGTGTGGGCAGCTGGTCTGCCCCTAGATTGACAGGCCCCCCTCCACAAAACCACACACTCTCACCCAAGGACCCCACCTGGCAGGTCTGGGGCCTCGAGCTGTGGCCCCTCCAGTCTTAGTCTTCATCCTCAGAGCCCTGCTGCAATCTCATTTCCTCTGCCTTTCCATAGAAACCTTCAGTTCAGTTCAGTCGCTCAGTCGTGTCCGACTCTCTGCAACCTCGTGAGTCACAGCACACCAGGCCTCCCTGTCCATCACCAACTCCCAGAGTTCACTCAGACTCACGTCCATCAAGTCAGTGATGCCATCCAGCCATCTCATCCTCTGTCATCCCCTTTTCTTCCTGCCCCCAATCCCTCCCAGCATCAGAGTCTTTTCCAATGAGTCAACTCTTCGCATGAGGTGGCCAAAGTACTGGAGTTTCAGCTTTAGCATCATTCCTTCCAAAGAAACACCAGGGCTGATCTCCTTTAGGATGGACTGGCTGGATCTCCTTGCAGTCCAAGGGACTCTCAAGAGTCTTCTCCAACACCACAGTGCAAAAGCATCAACTCTTCGGTGCTCAGCCTTAGAGTCCTTAAAATCCGGCCAGGACTGTGAAGGGAGCCACGTCACACCTGCAGACCTATCTGGGGAGAGCACGCTCCCCACGGAGGCTCCCACCCCTCAGGCCACAGCGTCCGAGCCCTCTTCTGGCGGCTTCTGGCTTTAAGCATCCGGGTTCCGCCCTGCAGGTCACACCTCGGGGCTTCGGCTTCTGCAGAGACTGCAGACCACCCTGCTGTGTGCCCCACGCCTCCTGACGGGGCAGACCCCCTGCTCTGCCCCTGAGCCCACACGACCTCTAAGAGCACCACCTGCCCGGCCCCCAAGAACCTTTAAGTGTCTTACTCTCACACAAGTATCCTGCTGGGTAATTCTTTGGCCACCTGATGCCAAAAGCTGACTCCCTGGAAAAGACCCTGATGCTGGGAAAGACTGAGGGCAGGAGGAGAGGGGGCGACAGGGGATGAGACGGTTGGGAGGCATCATCGACTCACTGGACGAGTTTGAGGAAACTCTGGGAACCAGTAAAGGACAGGGAAGCCTGGTGTGCTGCAGTCCGTGGGGTCACAAAGAGTCGAACAAGACTCAGTGACTGAACAACAACATCCTATTAGAATCGCGTGTGATCGATATACAGACTTGACAGTTTCAGAATATTTGGATTTCCCAGTCAAGAACGTCTCTCCAGTTAACTTTCTTCCATAGCTGCTAAGAGTTAACCAGATGAGCGATCCAACTTTAAAAAGGAGGACTTCTCACGGTACAGTGAATGAGAATCTGCCTGCCAATTCAGGGGGCACGGGTTTGATCCCTGGTCTGGGAAGACGGCACATGCTGCGGAGCAACTAAGCCCGTGCGCCACAGCTACTGAGCCCAGGCCGCGCCACTGTGGAAGCCTGCGTGTCCCAGAGCCCGCGCTCTGCGGCGAGAGGCCCCCTCCCACCACAGCTGCCGAAAGCCCGCACGGCTACGAAGACCCGGGGAACCAAAAGTAAATAAATGTTTTAAAAGTACTGAAAAAAAAAAAAAAAAAAAAAAACTTAAAAAAAAATTTTTATGAGGAAACCTCATAAACAGTTTTTAAAATTTTGAGAGACTTAAAAATACTATTCAACAATAAGAAAGCCTGAAACAAAGCTGGTGGTTCGCACATGGCACGCTGGCATCCCACAGAAAGCCACTCAGCAGGAGCAGTGAGAGCGACACCCGTCTTCAAGCAGGAGTCAGGGTGAGGGAAAGCCTCGAGGGACGCTAAGCGCTCTCTGCACAAAGCAGCTCCAGGCAGTGCTTTTCACAGACTGATATTAAAAATGCAAAACATAAAATACCACCAGGAAACACTTGGGGGCAGGACGAGGACGTCATGAGTTTATCTAGGAAGGGCCCCTTCGGGTCCTCTGAGCAGTCCTGGGCCCACGTGAGGCCTCGGCCACCAGAGCAACAGCCGAAGAAGAGAGTCTGAGGGGAAACTAAGGGGGAGACCGCGGAGCAGAGCCGGAGGGGCGGCACTCACCAGGGTCATGTCGTCACAGCAGGCAGCACAGGTGCAGGAGGCCGCGTGAGGGTTCAGGATGCCATCCTGGGGTGAAGACACCCAGACAGGGAGAAGGCGTGAGAGACACCGCGACACGGGGAGGGCGAGAGAGACACCGCGACAGGGAGAGGGCGTGAGACACCACGACAGGGAGAGGGTACCAGAGATACCACAACAGGGAGGGGGCGAGAGACACCGCGACACGGGGAGGGCGAGAGACACCGCGACAGGCAGAGGGTACCAGAGACACAGTGACCCGGGAGAGGGCATGAGAGACACCACAACACGGGAGGGTGTGAGAGGCACGATGACAGGGAGATGGCATGGAGACACCGCGACACGGAACAGGGTCTCAGAGACACCACAACACCGGAGAGGATCTGAGACACCGCAACAATGAGAGGGTGGCCCTGAAGCGCCAGGCCCAGGCTCCAACCAGCTCCACCCTGATCCCCCCTGTGAGGGTGGAACCCATTCTTTCCAGAACCTCTCTGCACACACCATCCACCTCTCCCATCCAGTGAGTATGGGCGTGACGCCTCTGCCAACCCCAAGAGCTAAACTGGAAACAGAAGCAGGGGCCCTCTCCCCTTGGATAAGCTTGAGAGAGATGGCTGATGTCTTTCAAAACGTCACGGACAGAGTTACTCAGTCTTGTTGGGTCTCTCCCCCACACACACGTTATTAAACCTCCACTTCATTTTCTCCTGTTAATAAATAAACTCAAGTGCACTCACTCAAACGGAAGCTGTGTTGCCTCATCTATTTCTTATCCTTGCACAAGGTACAGTGCAAATGTCAACATCCCATTTAAAACATCAGGAAACAGAAAGGTTGAGTAACTTGCCCCCAGTCACACAGCGAGTGAGTGGAGGACTCGCGCCCTGCCTGTCCGGCTCCAGCCCGCGACCTGCGTGCCCGTGGCCGACACCCTGGGGGGCGGGGGGCGGGGGGCGGGTACCTGGATGAGGCACTGCAGAGGCCGCCCCGCGTAGCGGATGCTCCTCTTCCAGTCTTTGCTGCTGGCCCTTCCTGCCATGGCTTCAAACTCGGTGGGGCTGTACCAGTTCTCCCCCTGCTTGATACAGCGACCCCGGCCTCCTGAAAGGACAGGCCACCTGCTGTGGTTCCTGCCCACACCAGGCCAGCTGCCCCCTGGCACTCCCCACACCCATGGGCGCTGTGTCTGACCACCTGCCCAAGCATCCACCCGATGCCCTGGGCACCATGTGAAGACACCTCCCTCATGGAGCTGATGGCCTCTGCCCACTTGCAGAGCTTCATGCCAACCAGACACCAAGTGGACCCAAGGCCTCAGGAAACATGGTCCAGGCCCACCGCCCCCACCACACCCCCAAGTGCCCGTTTGCTTAACTAGCCTATGCCATCACATCCTTCCTTGACCCCAGCTTATGCGGAGGCTGCAGAAAGAAGGCCAACCTCAAAGAAGCATGGTCTGAGCCCAACCCACCTGGGCCCGCCCCTCACCCACCTGGGCCCACCCCCCACCCCCCCGGGCCCCCCCCCCCC
>SJYC01030005.1:0-15937 GCA_006408675.1 Madoqua kirkii | reverse complement strand
CCTGGGGCGGCGGCGGTGGGGGGGGGTGGTGCGGCGGGTGGGGGGAGCACCGGGGCTCCTGCTGGGCTGGCTGCCAGGTGTCTGCTCCCAGAGGGTGGGGCCGGCCAGCCCCCTCGCCCAGCTCTGACCTTCCCCAAGCCACGCAGGCCCTGGAAAGCAAGGAGCCCTGGGAGGGGTAGGGAGATGGTCTCTGGCAGCTTGGAGTTGGGGCAAGGCCTGGACCAGACCCCTCCCCAGGCAGATGGGCCTATGCGGGGAGAGGCTGAGCCTCCTACACCTGCTCCAAGGCAGACCTGGGCACAGCCGTGCCTTCACCTTGCTGAGCTGGGGGTCCCTCCTGTGGACGGAGGGAGCCCCGGGTTCTGCCAGGAGAGACTGCCCCCCATTCCACACGTCCATGTCCATCCTGGAGGTCGTGAGGGGCCCACAGGCAGCCTGCGCTCTGGCCTCCGCTTGGCCCTGCCCGGGTCCTGCCTGTGGGGCCAAATGACAGTGTCTCCTGTTCAGAGCAGAGGAAGAAGTACTCCAACTCCAATGTCATCATGCACGAGACCTCCCAGTACCACGTCGAGGTGAGCCCCCCAGCCCACAGGACGCGCCTGTGCTCTGTGTAGGGAAGCGGAGGCCCGGGGAGACTCTGAGCTCCCCACCAGTGGGGAGCCCCATTTCCGTCCAGGGAGCTCCCAGCTTGAGGGGCGCAGGAGCCCTGCGCTGTGTCAGGGAGAGGGGACGCCCATGGTGACGAGCAGGCGAGGGTGGGCTCGGGAGCCCCCACAGCCCTCAGACGGAGGGCCCGGGGCGGGGAAGCTGTCCTCCTGGCCCCACAGCAGAGGCTGGAGCGGGAGGGCGGAGCCGTCAGACTCGCTTCTGAGCTCCTCCTGGGGGACTTGACAGCGACTCCCATGGGGCTGGGAGAGATGGGCAACCGAACTCTAGACCAGCTGCCAGCTCAGGAGGCCTTTGCTCCCGGGTCAGTTTTAATTCACACTTAGAACCCAGGAAACATGTTTTTTAAATGACCTTCCTGTTCCTGGCAGCTGGCAAGTTCCTGGTTCCTGGTCACTGTCCCAACCTGCAGGACAAGAGGGCTGGGAAAGGATGAGAAGGGAGGAAGTGGGGGGTCCTGGAGCAGGAAGGTGAGGGTGGGGTCCTGAAGCAGGAACGTGGGGGACCCCATAGCAGGAAGGTGGGGGGACCCCATAGCAGGAAGGTGGGGGGACCCCATAGCAGGAAGGTGGGGGGACCCCGGAGCAGGAAGGTGGGGGGACCTGGAGCAGGAAGGTGGGGGGACCTGGAGCAGGAAGGTGGGGGGACCTGGAGCAGGAAGGTGGGGGGAATCCTGGAGCAGGAAGGTGGGGGGACCTGGAGCAGGAAGGTGAGGGTGGGGTCCTGGAGCAGGAACATGGGGGACCCCATAGCAGGAAGGTGGGGGGACCCCATAGCAGGAAGGTGGGGGGACCCTGAAGCAGGAAGGTGGGGGGACCCCGGAGCAGGAAGGTGGGGGGACCTGGAGCAGGAAGGTGGGGGGACCTGGAGCAGGAAGGTGGGGGGAACCCTGGAGCAGGAAGTTGGGATGTGAATCCTAGAGCAGGAAGGTGGGGGGACCCTAGACCAGGAAGTTGGGGTGTGGATCCTGGAGCAGGAAGTTGGGGTGGGGACCCTGGAGCAGGAAGGTAAATACTTTTCTCCCCATAGAACCCTCCGTGCCCCGGAAGCCACGGGAGTCACTGCTTCCTGAGCCTCAGCCTTCTTGTCTGTAGAGCAGGTCCACTGAGCCAAGGGGGTCCTGGGGCTCTTGCCCGGGGCCATGCTGTGGTCAGCCCCTCATGCCAGCCTGCACAGGCCTCTGTTCAGCCAGCTTGTGCCTGCCGCTGGCTCAGCACCCAGGGCAGCCCTCCACAGAGGGACTTTGCCCTCCTGGTGAGGGGCCACCTGGTCACTGGGGCCTTCCAGCCCTTTTCCTAGATTTTAGTCCAGACTAGCCTGTGAAGGACCCCAGCTCGGGGCACCTCTCCTGCCCACCCAGCAGCCAGCAGGGCTGAGGAAGTGGGCGATCTGTGGCCCCGCCTGCGTTCCCTGATGGCTCAGAGGTGAAAGAACCTGCCTGGAGGAGACGCGGGTCTGCGGGCTCCATCCCTGGGTCAGGAAGGTCCCCTGGAGAAGGAGACGTCAACCCGCTCCAGTATTCCTGCCTGGAGAATCCCAGGGACAGAGGAGCCTAGGGGCTATAGTCCCATGGGGCTGCAGAGTCAGACACGACTTAGTAACTGAACCACCACCCAGGTGAGGAAACTGAAGCCGAGGGAGAGAGGTGGCGACAAGAGGAGACCGACCGTGGCAATGGGAGGGGTGCCCGAGGCTTGTGGATGCGTTTCTTTATTCCAAGCTAACACACCGTGTGGAGAGCCGTGTGGAGGAGGCAATGGCACCCCACTCCAGTGTTCTTGCCTGGAAAATCCCGGGGACGGGGGAGCCTGGTGGGCTGCCGTCTGCGGGGTCGCACAGAGTCGGACACGACTGAAGCGACTTAGCAGCAGCAGCAGCGACACGCTGTGACGTGGACCTTGGGGGCTGGAGTGTGAGGCTCTGCACCAGCGCGCTCAGGACACCTGACGGCTCTGTCCTTCGTGGTTGCAGCCGCCCCCACCCCAATTTTTGGCAGCACTGCTCCGCCCTCCATTCCTGCAGTTGAGCGTTTTTAAGAATCCTGTAAAACTGAATTCATAGAGTTTACAGCCATCTTTGCTCTTCTGCTTAGTAAACTTACTTCAAAGATGCTGTGTGTACAGAGCTCTCCAGGTCCAGAGCCCGCCTGGCCCCTGGGCCCTTCGTGGGGTGCACATCAGATGTATGTGGGGTGCACATCAGATGTATGTGGGGTGCACATCAGATGTATGTGGGGTGCACATCAGATGTATAGGCTTCTCATTGAACAGTGGTGGATCCTTCACGTTTAGCTAAAGGTGTATGGATAAGAAATACCTCCTCCCAGTCTGGCTTGTCAACGCACATGCAGTAACTGTGTTGAAGCGGGTAGAAATGTTTAATTTTGATGACTTCCAGTCACACCCATTTTTTTCTTTAACGGTTAGGTTGTTTTGGGGAGCTTGAGAAGTCTTATTTGCTTCGGTCACTGCGTTACCCAAGGCTCTGAAAACGTCTTGCATTTTCTTCTAGACACTTTGTAGTTTGTGTGTGTGCTAAGTCGCTTCGGTTACGTCCAGCTCCTCGTGACCCCACGGACTGAGATCTTCCCGACTCAGGGAGCAAGCCCACGCCTCTTGCGTCTCCTGCATTGGCAGGCAGACTCTTCACCACCAGCGCCGCGTGGAAAGCCCCACCTTGTAGCCTAGGCTGCTGCACTTGGGTCCGTGTTGCTATCCAGTCTGCAAGTCCCGTCTGGCTCTCCTAGAGCCCAGGGACTGCAGCACGCCAGGCTTCCCTGTCCCTCTCCCTCTCCCGGAGTTTACCCAAGTTCATACCCATTGCATCGGTGATGCCATCCAGCCATCCCATCCTCTGTCGTCCCCTCTCCTCCTGCCCACAGTCTTTCCCAGCATCAGGGTCTTTTCCAGTGAGTCAGTTCTTCACATCAGGTGGCCAAAGTATTGGAGCTTCAGCTTCAGGGTCAGTCCTTCCAATGAGTATTCAGGGTTGATTTCCTTTAAGATGGACTGGTTTGATCTCGCTGTCCAAGGGACTCTCAAGAGTCTTCTCCAGCACCGCAGTTTGAAAGCATCAATTCTTAGGCGCTCGGCCTTCTTTATGGTCCTACTCTCACATCTGTACATGACCACTAGAAAGACCACAGCCGGGGCCATACAGACATCGGCAAAGTGATGTCTGTTTTTGGCACACTGTCTGGGTTGTCGTGGCTTCCTTGCCGAGGAGTCAGCATCTTCTTACTTCATGACAGCAGTCACTATCCACAGTGGTTTTAGAGCCCTCGAAGAGGGAGTCTGTCGCCGCTCCCACCTTTTAGAGCTAGAATCATTTTAAATTCGTTTTTTGGTTTGAGACTCAAGGCCAACCTTCCCTGTAGGGAAGTGCAGTCACAACAAAGCTACCTTTCCTCCCTCATAATCATTTGGTGGCTTTGTCAGAGAGTGACTATCTGGATCTCGATGGGTCTGTCCCTGGACTCTCTGTGCTTCATAATATTCTGCCTCTTCCTGGCTTATTAACTGTCTTGAAATCAGGCAATTTTGTTCTTTTTCTTTAAGGTTTTCTTGACTATTCTAAGTTCTTCGGGCTTGCCTTTACATTTTAGAATCAAATTGTCCATTTTTACCCCTCCGCTCAGAAGCCTGCTAGAATTTTGATTTGCACTGAGTGGAGTCTAAGGATCAGATTAGGAGACTTCACACTGAGTCTTTCCCACCCGTAAACATGGCACCTCTTCACTTATTAGGGCTGTCTAAGTTCCCTCAGGCCTTTTCTGTGATTTTTTTACTGCAGAGGTCTCACAGCTCTTTGTTAAAATATTCCTTCGGTGTTTGATTTTTATATGCTGTTATAAATTATATCATTTTTTAAATTTAATTCTCCAGTTGTCTTGTAGCATTTGTTTTGTGCAATTGAATTTTGTAAAGTGACCGAGTATCCTAAGTCTTCGCTGAATTCATTGGTTTCAGGAATTGCTTGTAGATTCACTGGATCTTTTATGAGTCGTTTTGCCTGAAAATACAGTTCTTAATGTCTTGATTTTAACCACTTCATCTTTCTTACTTTATTGCTCTTGCTGGAACCGTCAGGATAGTGCTTAATAATACTGTCAGTGGGCACCCTTGCCTGTGTCCCGTCCAGAAGGAAGTATTCAGAGTCCCCTGTTTCATCAGCTGCCTGTCTCTGTAGACGCCCTTTACGAGAATGGGAAAGTTCCTTTGCATCCTTGCGTTTGCTGAGAGTTTCTGTCTTGAAAGTTGTTGAATTTTATCAAGTGCCTCCTCGGTTGAGATGCCCTTGCTGTCCTGTTAGCGTATGGATCAGGCTGGGTTTGGGTTGCGCTGGGTCTCTGTGCCGCACGTGGCCTTCCTCTCCTCGAGGCGCATGGGTTTCTGTCTTGCAGAGCACGGGCTGAGGCACTTGGGTTCAGGAGTGGGGGCAGGGCTTCCTTGCCCCTCGGTGTGTGGGATCTTCCTGGCACAGGGAGGGAACCTGTGTCCCCTGCTTTGGCAAGCCGGTTCTTAACTACCAGGCCACCAGGAAACTCCTGAATCCCTCTGCTTTTTTAAAATGTTGAACCAGCCTTGCATTTCTAGGATAAATTTCATTTACTCATGGTTTATTATCCTTCTTATGTGTTGGCAAGACTAATCTGCTAATATTTTGCTGAGGACTTTTTGCACTAGTAGTTATTAGAACATCAGCCTGTAGTCGGCTCTCCCTGCAAAGCCCTTGGTAGGTTTCGGTGTCAGAAGTCTCTTGGCCTCGTGGGAGGGGTGGGGCGGTGTTGCTGCCCCTCTCATCTTCAGAAACAGTTGATGGAAGGCTGTGACTCCTTCCTTTAAGCACTTGCTGGGATTCGCCCGAGGCCCTGAATGCAGGGTTTCCTTCTGGCATGGCTTCTTTTATTATGAATTCACTTTCATGCCAGTACGATCTCTAGTTATGTCCCCTCCTTCCCTCTGGTTATTGATCATTTGTGTTTTCTCGACTTTTTTCTTGATCGGTCTTGCTAAGGGTTCATCAGTCTCATCAGTCCTCTCAGAACCAGCCTTGGGCTCTGTGGATCTCTCTCTGCTTTACTAGCTGTTGGTTTATGCCCTTAATTCCCTCCTTCCCGCTTGCTCTGGTCTCCGTTTCTGCAGCGGTGAGAGGCCTCAGCTACAGCACGTGGGGTCTTCCTGTCTTCAGTGAATCTGGTTCCCCGACCAGGGATTGCACACCCGCCCCTGCAGAGTCTTAGCCACTGGGCCACCAGGGAGGCCCACGAGGTTTCATTTGGTTGCCATTTTCTAGTTTCCTAAGAAGAATGCTCAGCCCGTTGACGCTGCCTTTCTTCTCTTCCGATGCTCACTTATACCGTGATGTCCCCGAGGGACTCCTTTAGCGGTCTCCTGCAAGTTTGGATGTGCTTGTTTTGATTACTCAGCTCAGAATATTTTCTTTTTTAATTTTACTTTATTAGAGTATAGCTGATTTACAATGCTGTGTTAGTTTCAGATGTACAGCAAAGTGTTTCAGCTACACCGATAACCCTCCTCTCTCAGATTCTTTACCCATGCAGGTTATTACAGAATATTGCAGATAGTCTCCTGTGCTACAGAGCAGGTCCTTGGTGGTCATCTATTTTAGATATGGCAGTGTGTTAATCCCAGGCTCCTAATTTATCTCTCTCCCCACTTTCCCCTCTGGTAACCACAGCTTGTTTCTGAAATCTGTGAGTCTGTTTCTGTTTTGTGAGTAAGTCCATCTGCATCGTGTTTTAAAATTAGATTCCACAGATGAGCGATGTGTGTCAGTCACCCAGTCATGTCCAACTCTTCGAGACCCCACAAACTGTAGCCCACCAGGCTCCCCAGTCCGTGGGATTCTCCAGGCAAGGACACTGGAGTGTGCTACCGTTCCCATCCCCAGGGGATCTTCCCGCCCCAGGGACTGAACGCTGGTCCCCTTCGCAGGCAGCTCCTTTACCCCTTGAGCTACAGGGAAGCCCTGTGTGAGTGACGCCGTGTGACGCCTGTCTGACTTACTGCCCTGACTGGTGATCTCTGAGCCTACCCGCCGTGGTGCGCTCGGGAAGGTTTCCGCCTTTCCTCGCGCCTCTTCGGCCCACGGGTGGTTCAGGCCTCTCTTCTTTTTAAGCGTGTAACAGTGTGAGCACTTACAGGTGTACACACGCTCTGGTGCCGCTTTCGCTGCTTCCCGTAAGTCTGGGATTGTTTTGTGTCTGTTCTCCTTTGCTACTCGGTATTTTATTTTCCTGGTGATTTCCTTTAACTCACTTGTCGTTTGGAAGTGTGTGTTTCTACAGGTGTGGACCCAGAGTAATTTAGAAAGATGTTGCTCAATTTCCGGTTAGTAGGTTTTGCAGTTATGAGTCTGGTATTGACTGCAGGTTAACCCTACTGTGTCAGAGGACACAGGCTGTGTCTTCAGGGGATCAGAACGCACGGGCGGTATGCCTGGTATGCTTTGCAGACAGACTGCTGCCTGACAGTCACTGCGTGTTTCTGCTCCCTCTCTAACCTGCCCGTGGACCTGCAGCCCAGCCTCTGAGTTGTGCGGGGAGCGGCCTCGTCCCTGCACGTGTGCAGGTTGCCTGGGTGGAAACATAAGAGGGAAGCCCCTGGCCCGGCCCTGTGTCACCAACTCCTCCCGTAGCTGCCAGGAGAGGCCCCCTTTCTCCACATCTTAACCGGCCAGCGTTACCCACAAGAGCAACAGAATGGGGAAACTCATTCTTAAAGGAATAGTCTCACGAGGCTTCAATCTGCAATTCTGGTATTGAATGAGTCTGCATAAAATTTTCTTCTTTTGCTTTTTAGCTGCACCATGTGGCTTGTGGGATCTAAGTTCCCAGACCAGGGACTGAATCCGGACCCCCTTGGCAGTCAGAGCTCAGAGTCCTAACCAGTGACCTGCCAGGGAGGTCCCCAGTATATAATTTTCTATACTAAAAGGTTACTCCATATCCATTTTCCTATAGACTCTCTGTTCATCCCTTTTGTCAATTTTTCAATTGGGCTGTTAATCTTTTATACTTATTTACTTATTCTTTCATTATTTATTCATTTACTGTTGGTATCCTTAATTATTAAACAAAATAGAGCTCCTAACAAAGTAAGGACGATCATTGTAATACAGATCAATCTTTTTCTCTTTTAAGAAAATTAGTCTGCACCAAATCTATCATAGCTGTTATTTTGTGTTTTCTCACTTTTTTTAAACTTTGTACGTGGTATTTTCTTTCACAAGCAGAATTGTTTTAGGTCAGACTTACGGGTTCTGTCTTTCTGTTTCCTTTTTTTTTTCTTGTGGCCATGCTGGCTGGCATGTGGGACCCCAGCTCCCCAACCAGGGATCGAACCCGCGGCCCCTGCAGCAGCAGCACAGCCTTAGCCACGGGACCCCCAGGAGGGCCTGAGCTTCTGAGTCTCTGGGTTTTCTTCCTGGCTTAGCAAAGGCCCCCGGGGAGAAGCCTTCCTGAGGTTCTGCAAAGTCCCCCTTCTCACATCCACGTTCTGTGGCTAAGCCTTGCCGCCTTAAGAGTTTATGTCGGTATTTACCCAGCTGTCTCAGCAAAGACTGGCACAGACACTCGGGGGCTCCTGGGAGGACAAGGTGCCCGAGCCAGGCTTCCAGAGAGAGGAGGAGGTGGGCAGGGCTGGCCGGCCGGGGGCCCCTGTGGGCTGCTCACTCCCTCCCTATGCATTCACCGGGGGCCTGCTGTGGGCCCGGCCCTGTCACAGGGGGGACAGCAGGCAGGCGGCAGAGAAGCGGGTGGTACTCCACATAAATCGGATGACGATAAACAAAAGGCCAGGTCAGGGACGTGGTGACAGGGAGGCTGTGGCTGGGCAGTCAGGGAGGAAAGCGCCCCAGGAGTGTCTGGAAGAAAAGAGTGAGTTGGGAGCAGCCAGGTGGGCAGAGACAGCAAGGGCGGAGGCCCCGCCGGCTGCAGGGGACCGTGGGGCTGCATCCCCGAGCCACAGGCGGTCGAGGCTGGGCGGGTGCGTGTGCAGGGCTGCTAAGGGTTCACCCGGGCCTGTCTGTGCCCCCAGAAACAGCCCCAAGGTGGGGCTTCGGCTCCTCAGAGCCCCAGGGCAGGGCTGTTCCCCTCAGACCCCCAGGCACAGCCCCTTGGCCCTTGACACCAGGAGGGCTGCGTCCAGGGTGACCCCCTGCCCACCCACCCAGCACCTGGCTACGTTCATCATGGACAAGAGTGAGGCCATCACGTCTGTGGAAGACGCCATCCGGAAGCTGGTGCAGCTGAGCTCCAAGGAGAAAATCTGGGCACAGGAGATGCTGCTGCAGGTCAACGGCCAGTCGCTGCGGCTGCTGGATATGGAGTCGCAGGTACCTCGGCGGGAGGAGGGCGCGGGCTGGGCCTGCCGGGCGGGTGGAGGCAGCGACCCAGGCGTGCTGGGAGATGTGTATAAGAGACAGGTCTTAGCCACTGGGCCACCAGGGAGGCCCACGAGGTTTCATTTGGTTGCCATTTTCTAGTTTCCTAAGAAGAATGCTCAGCCCGTTGACGCTGCCTTTCTTCTCTTCCGATGCTCACTTATACCGTGATGTCCCTCGAGGGACTCCTTTAGCGGTCTCCTGCAAGTTTGGATGTGCTTGTTTTGATTACTCAGCTCAGAATATTTTCTTTTTTAATTTTACTTTATTAGAGTATAGCTGATTTACAATGCTGTGTTAGTTTCAGATGTACAGCAAAGTGTTTCAGCTACACCGATAACCCTCCTCTCTCAGATTCTTTACCCATGCAGGTTATTACAGAATATTGCAGATAGTCTCCTGTGCTACAGAGCAGGTCCTTGGTGGTCATCTATTTTAGATATGGCAGTGTGTTAATCCCAGGCTCCTAATTTATCTCTCTCCCCACTTTCCCCTCTGGTAACCACAGCTTGTTTCTGAAATCTGTGAGTCTGTTTCTGTTTTGTGAGTAAGTCCATCTGCATCGTGTTTTAAAATTAGATTCCACAGATGAGCGATGTGTGTCAGTCACCCAGTCATGTCCAACTCTTCGAGACCCCACAAACTGTAGCCCACCAGGCTCCCCAGTCCGTGGGATTCTCCAGGCAAGGACACTGGAGTGTGCTACCGTTCCCATCCCCAGGGGATCTTCCCGCCCCAGGGACTGAACGCTGGTCCCCTTCGCAGGCAGCTCCTTTACCCCTTGAGCTACAGGGAAGCCCTGTGTGAGTGACGCCGTGTGACGCCTGTCTGACTTACTGCCCTGACTGGTGATCTCTGAGCCTACCCGCCGTGGTGCGCTCGGGAAGGTTTCCGCCTTTCCTCGCGCCTCTTCGGCCCACGGGTGGTTCAGGCCTCTCTTCTTTTTAAGCGTGTAACAGTGTGAGCACTTACAGGTGTACACACGCTCTGGTGCCGCTTTCGCTGCTTCCCGTAAGTCTGGGATTGTTTTGTGTCTGTTCTCCTTTGCTACTCGGTATTTTATTTTCCTGGTGATTTCCTTTAACTCACTTGTCGTTTGGAAGTGTGTGTTTCTACAGGTGTGGACCCAGAGTAATTTAGAAAGATGTTGCTCAATTTCCGGTTAGTAGGTTTTGCAGTTATGAGTCTGGTATTGACTGCTAGGTTAACCCTACTGTGTCAGAGGACACAGGCTGTGTCTTCAGGGGATCAGAACGCACGGGCGGTATGCCTGGTATGCTTTGCAGACAGACTGCTGCCTGACAGTCACTGCGTGTTTCTGCTCCCTCTCTAACCTGCCCGTGGACCTGCAGCCCAGCCTCTGAGTTGTGCGGGGAGCGGCCTCGTCCCTGCACGTGTGCAGGTTGCCTGGGTGGAAACATAAGAGGGAAGCCCCTGGCCCGGCCCTGTGTCACCAACTCCTCCCGTAGCTGCCAGGAGAGGCCCCCTTTCTCCACATCTTAACCGGCCAGCGTTACCCACAAGAGCAACAGAATGGGGAAACTCATTCTTAAAGGAATAGTCTCACGAGGCTTCAATCTGCAATTCTGGTATTGAATGAGTCTGCATAAAATTTTCTTCTTTTGCTTTTTAGCTGCACCATGTGGCTTGTGGGATCTAAGTTCCCAGACCAGGGACTGAATCCGGACCCCCTTGGCAGTCAGAGCTCAGAGTCCTAACCAGTGACCTGCCAGGGAGGTCCCCAGTATATAATTTTCTATACTAAAAGGTTACTCCATATCCATTTTCCTATAGACTCTCTGTTCATCCCTTTTGTCAATTTTTCAATTGGGCTGTTAATCTTTTATACTTATTTACTTATTCTTTCATTATTTATTCATTTACTGTTGGTATCCTTAATTATTAAACAAAATAGAGCTCCTAACAAAGTAAGGACGATCATTGTAATACAGATCAATCTTTTTCTCTTTTAAGAAAATTAGTCTGCACCAAATCTATCATAGCTGTTATTTTGTGTTTTCTCACTTTTTTTAAACTTTGTACGTGGTATTTTCTTTCACAAGCAGAATTGTTTTAGGTCAGACTTACGGGTTCTGTCTTTCTGTTTCCTTTTTTTTTTCTTGTGGCCATGCTGGCTGGCATGTGGGACCCCAGCTCCCCAACCAGGGATCGAACCCGCGGCCCCTGCAGCAGCAGCACAGCCTTAGCCACGGGACCCCCAGGGAGGGCCTGAGCTTCTGAGTCTCTGGGTTTTCTTCCTGGCTTAGCAAAGGCCCCCGGGGAGAAGCCTTCCTGAGGTTCTGCAAAGTCCCCCTTCTCACATCCACGTTCTGTGGCTAAGCCTTGCCGCCTTAAGAGTTTATGTCGGTATTTACCCAGCTGTCTCAGCAAAGACTGGCACAGACACTCGGGGGCTCCTGGGAGGACAAGGTGCCCGAGCCAGGCTTCCAGAGAGAGGAGGAGGTGGGCAGGGCTGGCCGGCCGGGGGCCCCTGTGGGCTGCTCACTCCCTCCCTATGCATTCACCGGGGGCCTGCTGTGGGCCCGGCCTTTTCTTTCTGACTTTTTCAAAATATTTGACTCACTGAAAGGTTACTGCACAAAATTAGCACAGGAGGCAAGATGTCTTCCCACCTGTGTCAGCTGCCGGGATCACAGCAGAGGCACAACGCACGCCTGTCACCGGGGGAGGTGTGCTTGGCAGGCCGCCTCACAGGTGACGGTGGTGCTGAGAACAGCTCCGTTTGGAGAAACGTAAAGACCTGTCTCTTATACACATCTGAACTCCCAGAGCCGACAGGGACCTTTCCTCAGGCCTCGCCCCCGCACCCCCCGCCAAAGGCCGGCTGCGGGCCGAGGGCAGCAGACCTCAGCCACCCCGCTGCCCTTGGCTCTGAGCTGGCCAGGCTGGTGCCCCTTGCGGGCTGAGACCGCCTCAGCACCCGCCCAGTGCTCTGCTCTCCTGGGGTGGCCGGGGGGCTCCCCCCAGGAGTGGGTGCCTCCACCGCCTGGAGGATTGAGGACAGACTGAACCCCATTCACCCGAGGACCGGCCCTGGGCACCCCTCAACCCCCCACGCCTGTCCCCAGTGCCCCGCCCCCCGCGCCTGTCCCCAGCCCTCCACGGAGCTCAGGTGCTCCGAGCTTCCTCTGACCAGGTCTCAGGCATGCTTCCCTGGCCTGCTGTGCGGTGGGAGGGGTGTCTCGGAGCCCGGGACTGCGGTCACACCCCAAGGAGGAGCGGTGACCAGGGCTCAGGGTCCACGCCATTAAACGCCTTCAGTCTCCCAGCAGCCCCGTGTCTGTGTCCTGGAGGTGCGCTGGGGTCGCTGTGGGTTCTGGAGCCCCCTCTGGGATTGCACGTTTGGAAGAATTGCTGGGCAGAGGCAGGCAGGGGCCAGGCCGGGCTGGGGACATTCCCGTGAGGCTTCTCACCCCTCCACACCCGAGCGAGAGGGCCCAGAGGACGCCCCTGAGAGCCGTGGCTCTCCCAGCCTCGAGGTCCCGAAGGCCGGATGGGAGGGGTGGGAGCAGGTCTGTCAAACCTCCAGCAGGGAGAGGGCATGACTCATGGGGTCAAGATCGAAACTAGACTCGAGGGTGAGCCCCACGCCACGGGAGGGGCCCCAGAGAGGGCGTGGGGCCTGCGGGGCGGGGCAGCCGGTGCAGGGACCGGGGACCCTGAAGGCAGGGGTCAGGGGTACACAGGCGCCTGGCAGGCTGGCCAGACCACACCAGGCCCCCGCGGTGACGGCCTGTGGTGCCCTCTGCTGGCTACTCTGTGCATTGCGAGCCGGCGGGCCAGGAGAGGGTGCGCAGCACCTGCTACCTGCCTCCGCACCCCTAAAGCCGGATGAGGACCCCCCGGGGTTCCAGGGTCTCTGCCTGGTGGGCGACCACAGGACGCTTGGACACAGGCTGGTTGTGCCTTTCAGGGTGGGAGATGGTGAGAGTAGGGGGCTGTCCTCTGCCAGGCTGGGCCTCAGAAGCCCTGTGAAGCTCGGTCAAGGGCAACTGGGGGTGTCTGGTGCCTTCTGGGTAGCACCAGGACTTGACCACCACGGAGCCCTCTTCCTGGGAGAGGAAGGTGCTCCCTCCAGCTCCAGGCCTCGGGAGGAGGGCCTTTGCTCCCATGCCTGGGCCTGTCTCTTATACACATCTAGATGTGTATAAGAGACAGGTCTCCACGTTCATGCTTTAGAAACACGTAGAAATGTACTAAACCTCTGGACTTAAGTGGTCTCACCGATGCCAGTCACCCGCCATACGCATTTCCAGGGACCACATCCCTCAGCCCCAGGGCCTAGGGGAGTTCTCGTCCTTCCTCCCCTCCTCTCCTCCTCTGTTTAGTCCTCTGGACTTGTGTGGGGAGCACCTTACCTCCCAGACCCCAGGATTCAGTCTCAGGAAGGGAGGAGCTGGAATCCATGTTGTAGACGAGTGTGCCCTTTGGTCTGCCCCACATCAGCAGCTTGATGCCCCTGGTCCCTTGCCTAGGGTCACCTTTCAGAAACAATTTCATCCTTTGATCTCCACCCCAGCCCATCCTGACACACCCCCAGCCAGGGCCCCAGGAGCCACCCCAGCCCCACCCCCCACGTCCCCGGGTCCTGAGCCACACCTGTGTGAGCTGTGCCCTTGTGCCCTAGCAGCAGGCTGCCCAGGAAGGGGCCCCTGCACGGGTGGCAGGCACAGGCCCGCTCCTTCCAGGGGCTGGGACACCGTGTGGCGCGTGTACACGCCTTACACGCCATCTGCAGCGCCAGAGAGGCTGTGGCTCTGAAAGGCTGCCCGGCCCCGACGGTCAGCTGCCGCTGGGTCCCCTGGGGGCTGGACCTGGAGACCCCTGAGGGGGCCTGGGCTGGAGCGGGCCTTGCTGTGCCCACAGGCCCCCGTGTGCCACCCGCCTCTGCGGCACCCCCACGCAGGGGGCCCCAGACGCAACGGGGCTGGCACAGTTTCCATCCCAGCTGACAGCGCAGCCTCTGCGCCGCAGACGGGCGGCAGCCACGCACCTGGGAAGCTGTGCCTGGCCCGGCCCCAGGCCAAGGAGAGACCCCAGCCCAGCTCGGGACCTCAGTCCCTCCTGTCCCACACAGAGGCTACGAGCCCGCACCAGCCATGGCCAAGTACGTCAAGGTCCTCTATGACTTCACGGCCCGCAACGCCAATGAGCTGTCAGTGCTCAGGGACGAGGTCCTGGAGGTGAGTGGGGGCTACGGTGGGGGGGGGTCTCAGAAAAGGCGTCTGTCTGACCCCGGGGCTCCACTCTGGGTCCTCAGCCTGGTACCCCCAGCATAGCCTGGCTGATCCCCCTTGGGTATCTCAGAGGGGTGTCAAGGGCCCCTGAGCTGGGCAGGACTCAGGAAAAAGGAGGACTCTCCCTGCGCTGGGTGAAGAACCCCCCAACCCAGCAGGGCCTTGTCATTCACATCCATCCAGGAGCCCCCTCAGGCACTTCCCAAGCTTCGTGCCAGTCCTGAATCCAGGCCACCCACTAAAAAGTGGAGCAGCTTGGGGGCGGGGGTGACCTATATCCACAGTCAGGCTAGGAGCTCAGGACACCCCAGGGGGAGTGGGAAGAGGGTGGGAGGCAGGGGGCCAGGGGTGCTGGCCGGTATGCGGTCATCATCCCAGGGCTGGGCGTGGGCCGGCTCAGAGGGGACTGCAGAACCCTCTCTGGCCCATTGGTAAAGAGGGGCTCACCCTGGTGGTCCCCGAAGCCCACACTGGTCCCTGTTGCTTGGGGGGGGGGCGGTGCGGGGAGCTGTGGACCAGGGCGATGGCGGGATGCCGGGCCTGCAGGTGCTGGAGGACGGCCACCAGTGGTGGAAGCTTCGGAATCGCAGCGGCCAGGCAGGCTACGTGCCCGGCAACATCCTGGCAGAGACCCGGCTGGAGGATGTCCCCCAGGAGCAGGTGAGGGGAGGTCTGCCGTGTCCCGCTATGGGGCGGTGGGAGCGGGCCGAGGTCCGCCAAGACCCAGCCCGGACCCCTCCCTGTGGGGACTGATGAAAGCTCCCGGGTCTGGGCCAAGGCTGGGGAGGTGGGGGCCTAGCAGGTCCTGGGGGTGGGGTAGGAACGGAGCGTTGGGGGAGAGGCCTGGGGAGGGACGCCGAGCTGACCTAACGGCGCCCCAACCCCGTGCTCTGCCTCCCCTCCCCCTGCAGGGAGTGAAATACTGGGGTCCTGCCAGCCCAACCCACAAGCTGCCCCCCAGCTTCGCAGGAAACAAAGACGGTGAGGGATGGGGCCCCTGGACCCCAGCGCCCTGCAGCCCGTCGGGGGAGGGGCGGGGGAGGCGAGCCGTGGTCCCGGCTGCGCGGGCCTGAGCAGCCTGACGCCCGCAGAGCTGATGCAGCACATGGACGAGGTCAACGACGAGCTGGTGAAGAAGATCAGCAACATCCGGGCGCAGCCGGCGCGGCCCTTCCGGGTGGAGCGCAGCCAGCCGGCGGCCCCGCCGCTCACCCACGCGTCCGGGCCCCGCGAGGTCCGCGCCTGGCTGGAGGCCAAGGCCTTCAGCGCGCGGTGAGCGGGGGCGGGGCTCAGGCTGGGGTGAGCTGGGGGCGGCGGGGCCGAGGTCCGCGCCGGGCTGGAGGCCCAGGCCCGCAGCGCGCGCGGTGGGGGGCGGGGGGTGTGGCGTCGGGGGCCGCGCCCTCGGCCGCGCTCACGCTGGCGCTCGCTCCGCAGGGTCGTGGAGCACCTGGGCGTCCTGACCGGCCCGCAGCTCTTCTCTCTCAACAAGGACGAGCTGCGGAAGGTGTGCGGGGAGGAGGGCGCCCGCGTGTACAGCCAGCTCACCGTGCAGAAGGCCTTCCTAGAGGTGAGCCCGCCCGCCCCGCGGCGCTGGGACAGCGGCTGGC
>SJYC01030004.1:0-31869 GCA_006408675.1 Madoqua kirkii | reverse complement strand
TTCCAGGGTCTCTGCCTGGTGGGCGACCACAGGACGCTTGGACACAGGCTGGTTGTGCCTTTCAGGGTGGGAGATGGTGAGAGTAGGGGGCTGTCCTCTGCCAGGCTGGGCCTCAGAAGCCCTGTGAAGCTCGGTCAAGGGCAACTGGGGGTGTCTGGTGCCTTCTGGGTAGCACCAGGACTTGACCACCACGGAGCCCTCTTCCTGGGAGAGGAAGGTGCTCCCTCCAGCTCCAGGCCTCGGGAGGAGGGCCTTTGCTCCCATGCCTGGGCAGGACCGCACAGACGAGCTCGAGAGGAAAAGGGGAGAACTGGGTGTCCACCCTCCCACCAGAAAGCACAGTCCCCGCTGGGCCAGGACTGCCAGCCCCCTGCTTGGCTGGGACCCTCCCTGAGCAGGCCTGAGCACCCCAGCCCGCTGGTTCCCAGGGCGGCCTCTGCTGGCCCAGGGGTGCCCACATTAGACCTGAAGGTTAGAGGGACAGATCCCAGTGCACCCTTTGCCCCCACCCAGCCAGGCGCTGTCATCAGCTGGATTGTCTGGGCTTTGGGGACGCTGCCTCTGGGCTGGGTTATTTGTCTCTTGGGAGTCCCCAGACCTATGCCTGCCTCCTTGCCCAGCCTCCCTCCTCCCCCACAGGCCACCTCCCGCCACGGCCCCCTCTGGCCCATCCTGCCTCTTGGGCAGCCTGAGGGGAGCCCACTCCCCCAGCTCCCAGGCCCCCCTTTCCTGACCAGGAGCTGCTGGTTCTGAGCCGCCCCCACCCCAGGGATCTGCTCAGGTGCAGGGCTCCCTGTCCCCCTAGGACAGATACGTGCCGGGCCCAAGTCACTCAGCTACTGGGGTCCCTGGGAGGAGTCCCTTGCTTCCTACCCCAGGGCAACCCTCTGCAGGGCTTAGGGGGTAACTGAGCACTTCCATCCCTGAGACCTGGTGGTTGCAGGGCCCCAGAAGCAGGCACAAAGACACAGAGGGCCAGGGGCCCTGCCTGGAGCCCTAGCGAGGGGCAGAGCCTGGGAGCCCCCAGCCTGCACTGGTCACGCAGGACAGAGGTGCGGTCTGATGGCACAGCCTGGGGCGGAGGGTGGGGGCTGCGGAGGTCTTACCGCAGGCAGAGCGGGCCGTCTCGCCCAGCGCCCGCCCAGTGCCCAGCTGTGCCGCCCACGGACGTCCCCACCAACAAGGCCGGCTCTGTGCTGTGGACAGGCTGTCTTTGTGGCCACCTTCCGGCCCGCGGCCTCTGGTTCCGCCCGTCTCCTCCCCAGCTTGGGCCAGGCCAAAAGGCCAGCCAGCGGAGCCCAATGCCATTTTGGGTGGAGATTCTTTTTTCCATTTCTTTCTGACTTTTTCAAAATATTTGACTCACTGAAAGGTTACTGCACAAAATTAGCACAGGAGGCAAGATGTCTTCCCACCTGTGTCAGCTGCCGGGATCACAGCAGAGGCACAACGCACGCCTGTCACCGGGGGAGGTGTGCTTGGCAGGCCGCCTCACAGGTGACGGTGGTGCTGAGAACAGCTCCGTTTGGAGAAACGTAAAGACGACTCCTGTTAACCCTCCCCCAAAAGCGCTTGCTGTGGGAGTTGCTAGGGGCAGGATTAAAGTTGAAGAGCACATGGCCTGTTCTGCAGTGACCCCCACAGAGCATCCTCCTGGGTGGGGTCCGCAGGTCCCTGGGGGCCCTGAAGTCTAGACGAGCGTCATAACAAGACAGCAGAAGGTTAAAGGTCGGATTGTGTCCCTCAGTTCATATAAGGTGGGGTCATTAGGCTGGGTCCTGACGCAGCGTGACTACTGTCCTTATCAACAGAGGACACTTGGTCATAGGCACGCACAGAGAAGGTCCCCTGAAGACAGAGGCGGGGATCAGGCTGCTGCTTCTACAACACGAGGAGCCTCAAAGATCGCAGCCAGCTGGGCCAGAGGATGCAACCCTGCTGGAGTTCCTGGTTGAAGCCTTGCGGGCTTTGGTCCTCTGTTCCCACAGCCTCAGAAACGAGTACAGGCTGGTTCGCCTTTCTCACGGGCTCCCGCGGGCACGGGGAGTGCAGAAGCCCCGGTGGGTGAAGCTGTCGGCTCTTCGGCGAGGATCCCGGCGTGGCCGTGGCAGGATCCCCTCACACACACCCCAGGAGGAGGCGCCCGAGCGAGCCCAGGGCCTCGGGGTGAGCCGGCACATGCCCCTGGCGCGGAGGACTCCTGTCCGGGCCCTCGGCGAGAGCCCTCTGGTGCCAGCCACCTGTAGCGCTCGCTCGCTCGCTCAGGCGACGGGCGAACCCTGCCCCATGCTGGGCCACCATGCTGTTCACACCTGGGGTCCTGGCAGGCCTTTGCCCCCAAACAAGAGAAACAGCAGACAGTCTTTGTTGCCACGGTAAATTCAAGCTTTCTTCTGGAAATTAGAGTTTTGGAGCCCGCCAGCGTCAGCAAGTCAGCTCCCCGACCTGCAGGCCCTTCTCCGAGTGTGTGTTGCTGGTGTGAGTCCCACGTGGACGTGGAAAGGGAGGCTCTGAGTCCGCGTTTTCCAACCACCGACGCGTGATGTTACAGAGTCACGGGGGCCAGAGACCCCTCCTTGGAGCGGGAGGGACCAAGAGTCCCCGGGCCCCAGTGAGCCGCGCCTGGGGTGAGCGGCCGCCTGGAGAGACACCCCAAGCTGGGGCTCAGTGTCGATCAGGGGAGAGCGTCCTTGATGACCCGAAAAGGCCGCTCACCTGCTCCTGGTTTCTAGCTGCAAGTCCGGGTGAGGCCGGGTTTTCTCTGGATGCTTCGACCAGGATGGTGTCCCCAACAGAACGAAGGTGGGCATGGGGATGAGGCCCAGCTGCTGCTGGGAGGCCCGACGTCATAAAGACATGGACTCACGCCACTCTCATTTTCCATAGAAATCTGCTCTTCATGTGCTGACTGCTGGCGCCCCAAATACCACAAAGCGCGGTTCTGATGAAGCTACCCGGGCTCCGCTATCCTGAGAGGCTTGGCAGGGTCTGGGGGTGAGGGTGAGGTGTGCCTGAGATTTGGGGCTGGGATTAGAGTTGGGCAAATTCAAGACACAATTGTTTCAGGATTGGTGAGCACACAGAGGGTTAGAAGTGAGTTTAGAGGCTCAGCTGAGGAAAACGGCAAAGTTGATGTTTTCTGCAACTGTCTGTCACTGTTATTTCAAAAGAATAAATTTGGGCCTTTAAATTGTCACAGTTTTATTTTCTAAAACAGTAAATATAGATGGATAACACCCACAAGAACAAAAGTTCTTCAGGACCCGTAATAATTTTAAGTGTGTAAAAGTGTCCTGAGGCCCAGTAGCTTAAGAACTGCTGACTCAGAATTTATGAGGGGACCACTGATAACAGGCAGATCCTGGGGAGCCGGGCAGCCCTGGACGGACTGGACACAGTAGGGGGTGGGTCCACATTCCCCAGGGAAGCTGGGCTGCAAGGGTCCCTGGGCAGAGACCGAAACTCGGCTACCCGGGGAAAGGCGCAGGCTCCACTTCCGCCTCTCAGACGGACGGGGCAGGACGCAGGCTGAGGCCCAGCGCTGCCTGTGACGTGAGGGGAGGTCTGGGACGTCCCCAGAGGGCACCCCCAGGGCGTGGGGAGCCGGAGCGGCCGAGGCAGCGGAAGCCACAGGAGAGACGCAGAGGCGGGGTCCGCCTGGGCTTCTGGCCCACCGGCCACAGAGCGGGGCTTCCCATGACCCCTCCTCTGATGGGACTGATCTGCTGGAGCCGCTCGCAGAATTCAAGGAGCCAGTTTACGCAGTAGATCGCTAGTTTATCATAGAGGGTATAAAGAGCGTGAGAGAACTGCCAGATGGAGAGACACTCAGGCTGAGCTTTGGGAGAGTTCCAAACGCAGGGGCTCCTGTCCTGTGGAGCTGCGGGCCTGGCACGAGGAAGCTTTCTGGGCAGCTGAGCTAGATGCTCTCTGAACCCCCTTCTGTGGGGCTTTCGTGGCCGCTCCATCCCTCCGACTGCGGTGGTTTACCCCCTCGTGGCTCAGATGGTAGAGAGTCTGCCCACAGTGCGGAGACCCGGGCTAGATCCCTGGGTTGGGACAGTTCCCTAGCGAAGGCAGTGGCAACCCACTCCAGTAACCTTGCCTGGGAAATCCCGTGGGTGGAGGAGCCTGGCAGCTGCGGTCCGTGGGGTCGCCGAGAGTCGGGCGACTGAGCGGCTCCTCTTTCACCCTCTCGCCGGGCTTTCCTGGTGGTTCATCTGGTAAAGAGTCCGCCTGCAGTGCAGGAGGGCCCTGCTCCACTCCTGGGTCGGGAGATCCCCTGGAGAAGGGATAGACTGCCCACTCCAGTTGCCCCCTTCTCCTGCCTTCAACTTTTCCCAGCATCAGGGTCTTTTCCAGTGAGTCAGTTCTTCACATCAGGTGGCCAAGTACTAGAGTTTCAGCTTCAGCATCAGTCCTTCCAGTGAATATTCAGGACTGGTTTCCTTCAGGATTGAGTAGTTTGGTCTCCCTGCAGTCCAAGGGACTCTCAAGAGTCTTCTCCAGCACCACAGCTCAAAAGCATTCTCTAGCACTCAGCTTTCTTTAAGGTCCAACTCACATCCATACATGACTACTGGAAAAAACATAACTTTAAATAGATGGGCCTTTGTTGGCAAAGTAAGGTCTCTGCTGTTTAATATGCTGTCTAGGTTTGTCACAGCTTTTCCTCCTGGGAACAAGCGTCTTTTCATTTCATGGCTGCAGTCAGCATCTGCAGTGATTTTGGAGAAGACTCTTGAGAGTCCCTTGGATTGTAAGGAGATTCTCCAACACCACAGTTCAAAAGCATCAATTCTTCATCGCTCAGCTCCCATTCATCAGCCTATGGAATTACTCAGCCCATGAAAATGAACCACACCACATTTCAAGGAGCCCTCCACAAAGGCCCCCGTGCTGGCTGTGGAGTATGTTTCTGAATAAATGCACTTCTTACCTATCAATCTGGAGAAGGAAATGGCAACCCACTCCAGTACTCTTGCCTGGAAAACCCCATGGACGGAGGCTACAGTCCATGGGGTCACAAAGAGTTGGACACGATTGAGCGGCGACACGTTACCCATCAATCACTTTGTCTCTCACTGAATTCTTTCTGCAATGGCACATCAAGAACCTGAGCTTCATTAGGTCCTGAAACAGGTCTGTGTCTCAGTTGGAAGACAGAGGGTTTTGGCTGGGTCTGAGTCCCAGTCTGTAGTGAATGGCCTCAGGACCGGCTTGGTGGCCCAGGGGCTGGGCTCAGTCCCTGGTCAGGGAACAAGCGCCCATGCCCAACGCTCTGCAAACGCTGAGCCTCTGCACACGAGTGGGGAGCCTGCCCTGCGTGATGCAACGAGGGCCCTTCGGGCCCCGACTGAGGCACGTCGCAGCCGGATACACTGAATGAAATCAGCGAAATATTTTTTTTAAAGTATCCACCTGCCAATTCAGGGACATGGGTCCAGTCCCTGGTTCAGGAAGTTTCCGCATGCCCCAGGATGACTAAACCTGTGTGCCACAGCCAAGGAGGACCCAGCCGGACATAAGAAATAAAAAGATTGAAAGGACCAGACCTTGCACACAGCCCAGTCTTGTCAGCAGCCCCACCCTTTTGAAACTCTGCAGAAGAATGTAGGCCTGCTACTGCCTTATCCTCATCACCTCCGCCGGGACACAGCCCCTCCCTGCTCACCAGGGAGAGGCGCAGTTCTTGTGTCTCTAGCCTAATGGGCTTGCCCTTTGCTTGGCAAACAAAGCCACCCTTTCCTTCTCCAAAACTGTCTCCATACGTCTGCTTGGCACTGGAGCACAGAGAGCCGAAGTTTCAGCAGCGCTGGCCCCTCCGGGGCAGTCCGAGCCGGCCAGGCGGCCCCCGGAGAGCCTTCTCCCCGGAGCCCTCCCCCGACGCCTCACTCCTTCTGCGGCCATGAGGCTTTAGCTGCACCCCGGCCCCCTAAACTTACATCTCAAACGCTGGCCCCGCACGACCCCCCTCTGGGTTTGTGTTAGAGCGTCCACGTGGTGACACGGTGCCTGTGGGTTCTCTGGGCTCCCCCTTTCTGAGCCACACCGAGACCTGAGAGTCAGCAGACGGGGCACCAGCCACCACCCGCACCATCTTCACGGTTGGAGCCAAAAGCCCATCCTCTCCGCCCAGAGGGACCGAGGCAAGTCTCAGAGACAGACCTTTGGGTGAAGCTGAAAAGGACAGCATGATTGCTTTGCCAGGCAAGGGAGACACAGGGCTCATGCCTTGGAAAACTGTGTCTCCACCCTGGGACGACAGTGACGGAGAGGGTGTGATCAGCGCTGGACATTCTTCTGACGGGTCCATGGTGAGGTAAGCAGGGATCTGCATCGTCACCCTCCGGGTCCAGCTGGCCTGGGGTTTCCAAGCTTGTGGACAGCACGTCACCCTTAATCGTTCATTTCTCCCACCTGGAGGGGGTTTCAGCCTCTGAAGAGCTCAAAGGTGTAGTTGCCTGGATCCTGATGGGGAAAAACAGCCCTGCCCCCAGGCTGCCCTTGACCGCTTGTTTCTCCTGGTCTCAGTGGAAAAAAAAAAAAATCAATAACCAATCTAAAAATGAAATAGAAGACAAGGGTTCAAGCCAGGCTGAGGATTATGACCCTGGAGGCAGTCTTTGAGAAGCCGAGGACGGCTGCACCCAGTCGAGGTCAAGGCACGGTTATGAAAGCTTTTGAGACAAAAGGTCACAGGACATGTGGGCAGTTTGCACAACTGAGATCTACGGCAGAGGGTGACTCCACAGGATCAGAAGAAATGCTGGCCCCTAAGGAGGCCGATGCAGGCTCACCCCACACCCAGAAGCAGGCGGGAGCGCAAAAGTGGAGAAAAGCTTCATCACCTTTTTCTTGTCATAAAATGTGAGCTCTGTTTCATCACGAGGTTGGGAGAAACGTCCCGTGTTCCCTGAGTCAGCAGTGTCAGGGGCCAGGTGCGTGGACACCTCCCTCGTAGCCCAAGCTTTGCAGCTCCTGGAAGTGACCGTGGCCCCCAGAGCCCCAGCCCGGCCAGACCCCCTCCTCCTGCCGGGCCCAGTGCCTTGCCTGCGCCGCGTTGCATCAGCTGTTCTCAGCCCACAGGGACCTCACCTGTGCTGAAGGCCTGACTGAGGCCCAGTGGGTGAGTGCCCGCCAGAGCGCAGCCGGGGTGGGCCTCCTGCAGGCAAAAAGCCCCCTCCTTCCCCGGGAGTTTCCCACTTCTCTCGCCTCCCTGGGGTGGAGCCCACATGGGCAGAAGGCAGAGAGGCGCCCAGTGGACTCCACGCCCAGGGGCCGCCTGGCAGGCCATGCCCCACCTCTGTGCGACCTTTCACCCCAGGACACTTACGTGCACGCGTGCTGAGACGCTCAGGGTCTGACTCTTCCCAGCCGTCTGGGCTGTGCCCCGCCTGGCTCCTCTGCCTGCTCTTCTCCAGGCAAGAGTACTGGAGTGGATGCGTCCGACTCTCCGTGACCCCACGGACTGTAGCCGCCAGGCTCCTCTGCGCAAGGGATTCTCCAGGCAAGAACACTGGCATTCTTCTCCAGGGGATCTTCCCGACGCAGGGGTCAACCTGTCTCATGTCCTCTGCACCGGCAGGCGGGCTCCTTGCCACCGGCACACCTGAGAAGCCCCCTAGGACACTTATGCCGGGACCCAACAGACACCAAGCAAGTATTGTTTGTGAGGTTTGTATTCCGTTGTGTTTTGTTAATTGTCTACACTGTGTGGCCGCTACCCCTTAAACACACAGTGCCAATGTTCCCAGAGCCTGCCCTGTGCCGCCGTCGGCCACACTTCCTGCGCAGCCAGCAAGCAGCCTTCTCAGGAAGGCCCTGGAGGGAGACTTCCCGGTGGCCCGGGGGTTGGGACTCCGCGCCTGCAGCACAGGAGCTTCAGGTTCCGTTCCTGGTGGGGGACTAGGGGCGAGCACCGCACGCAGAGAGCCCCACGCGCCGGAGCCGGAGCGGCAGAACTGCGGAGAAGCCACCGGGAAGAGCCCATGAGCCAGCCGAGACCGACGCAGCCAAGAACAAATCAGTTACGGGAGAGAGAAAGCTCCCCCGGGGCCGCTGCTGCGGGACCTGCCTCACCCTGAAACCTCAGCTGCAAAACGCTCCCATCACCCAGCCAGCCTCCTCATCCCTTCTGACCCCGGCAGGACCTGGGGGCTCCTCTGCGACCCTCACTTCCCGTTTGTCGAAAAAGGTTCTAGTCTCCCAGCCCCTTCCTGAGTCCAAAGAGCAGGGACAGGCAGCTACTAATCGGAGAAGTGAGGGAGGCAAGGTTGGACAGGAGAAGCAAAGACAATAGTTGACGATGAAACGGCCCCAGCGGCTCCCACCGCGCTTCTCCGAGCTGCCCTTCAGGAACGAAGGCACCCCCAGCCCCCGCCAGTGGGTGGTGAGACTTACAGACCACAGGACGGCGGCCTCCAGAGCGAGGGCAGCCGGAGGCGATGACTGAGGCTCCTGAGACACGGAGACCCTTCGCCTCAGACTGGGGCTCAAGCCCACGGGACCAGGGCGTGGACCCGGACTAAACTTAGTCTCCAACTAAGACTACACGTCCGGCCCTCTCTGCGTCTCAGCACAGGGGGAGTCCAGTGAGAAGCAAGGTGTTAGGCAGGAAGCGGGTTTAATAACACAGCTCAGTTCAGTTGCTCAGTCGTGTCCGACTCTCTGCGACCCCATGAATCGCAGCACGCCAGGCCTCCCTGTCCATCACCATTTCTCGGAATTCACTCAGACTCACGTCCATTGAGTCCACAATGCCATCAAGCCATCTCATCCTTGGTTGTCCCCTTCTCCTCCTGCCCCCAGTCCCTCCCAGCATCAGAGTCTTTTCCAGTGAGTCAATTCTTCGCATGAGGTGGCCAAAGTACTGGAGTTTCAGCTTTAGCATCATTCCTTTCAAAGAAATCCCGGGGCTGACCTCCTTCAGAATGGAGTGGTTGGATCTCCTTGCAGTCCAAGGGACTCTCAAGAGTCTTCTCCAGCACCACAGCTCAAAAGCATCAATTCTTCGGCGCTCAGCCTTCTTCACAGTCCAACTCTCACATCCATACATGACCATAGGAAAAACCATAGCCTTGACTAGACGGACCTTAGTCGGCAAAGTAATGTCTCTGCTTTTGAATATACTATCTAGGTTGGTCATAACTTTTCTTCCAAGGAGTAAGCGTCTTTTAATTTCATGGCTGCAGTCACCATCTACAGTGATTTTGGAGCCCAAGAAAATAAAGTCTGACACTGTTTCCACTATTTCCCCATCTATTTCCCATGAAGTGATGGGACCAGATGCCATGATCTTTGTTTTCTGAATGTTGAGCTTTAAGCCAACTTTTTCACTCTCCTCTTTCACTTTCATCAAGAGGCTTTTTAGCTCCTCTTCACTTTCTGCCATAAGGGTGGTGTCATCTGCATATCTGAGGTTATTGATATTTTCTCCCGGCAATCTAATCACTCATTAAATTGCTTTCCTAAAATATCATGTCGCCATCTGCTTCCCTGCTGCAGCTCTATTCTATGGATTATGTGGCTTCTCTCCCTATCTACTGTCCCTCTTTCATGATGCAGAGCCCTGTGAAAGGTTAGCTACTTACTTGTAGGTTTGTTTAATCATTCCCATATTCATTTATATATCACAACTTAGGTCTTTATTATTATTCATTCTAAGTATTGGATGCAACTGAGTGACTTCCTTTTCACTTTCTAAGTATCTTCAGTTCTGAAAGTGGAGAAAGGAAATCAGTCAGTCTCTCCCCACCATGAGCCAACTGAGTAAAAAGGCCTCCAGTCTGTGGCTGAAGTCCATTGCAGAAAACTTCATTCTTTTCTAATCATTGTGCCCTCTAATACTCAGGGACGAGAATGGCTTGGCACATCCAATCTGCAAGTCTTGTCACGTGTGTTTCCAAGGAAATCAGTTTTTAATGCCGGTCAAAACAAGAATCATACCAGAGATAATTAGGAAATTATTCAATGCAGACAGGAACCACAACACAGTCTGAACTCAACTGCACTGAGACAAAAGGTAGAAGAGGTTATAAAAGCTGGGTTGGAGCCACTAAGCCATCTGCTCTTTCATTGGCTTTACCCAAAGGAAAAGTCAACTTCCTCACCTCTATTTGACAAGATGTAGTTTTACAAGTTGGAGAAAGGTGCGGTGGATTCACCTCTAGGAGTGACTCCTATCTTCTACGCACGATTTAATGAAGTAAACAAAGACTGGGAAACGTTGGGATACCTGATACCGGGGGGTCCGAGGAGACGAGTACCTTAAAGGGTCCTTTCTTATGACCTCACTCAACGGTACTGAAAGAGGACCACTAGGAGAACTGGGTCCGTACCTTGGGTTTAGAGAATATAGGGGATGTCACCGTCCACTCAAGAAATGGTAATCGTGGTGGACCCTCCGGGGTTTGATAGGAGATACAGACACTATCTTTGATGATTCATTTCAAAAGATTGAATACCAGGTCACTGAGAAAGTCCCAGGTTCTGGGTTTTAAAGCTGAGAAGAATCTTGTAAAATGATTTAGTTATATATTTAAGCAAATATATATATAGAGAGGAGATTTATAATTACAAGTTTTCTCAGTAAATACTCTAAGAACGGGAAGAGAAGGGACCTGTATTCTTAGGCTGTCTTTCTGAAGAGCCCTGGTGAGAGGAAGGGCAGGGTCTAGAGGCAAGAAGTCTGGCTAAAGTTCAGTTAAGCTGCTGGAAAGGGTAAGGCTATCTTTCTCAGGACCAAACTCTCACTCTGATACCAAAGAAGCATCTGAGAAGAGGCTTATGTTTGGAGCTAGTAATGGAAGATGTAGAAGACAGACTCAGAGTGCCATTTGCTAAAAATCTTGAGTATTAACCTAATTACTAGCAACATTATCTTTTTTTTTTTAATAAAGAAATCAAAGAAAATCTCAAGGTTTTTAATAGGTGGTAAATGTAACATATTTTTTAACTAAGAGAAACTCTTGTATTTCTACTGGATATAAATTTAAATTCAATGGCAAAATAATGTTGTGTGGCAAATTATTATACTAATTTACAATAGGGACATCCCGGTGGCTCAGCGGGAAAGAATCCACTTGCAATACATGAGATGTGGGTTCAATCCTTGGGTTGGGGAGATCTTCTGGAGGTGGGCATAGCAATCCACTCCAGTATTCTTGTCTGGAAAACCCCATGGACAGAAGAACCTGGTGGGCTACAGTTCATAGGGTCACAGAGAGTCAGACACAACTGAAGTGATTTAGCATTATACAGGATACCCCACACAATCTACAATAACTGTCTATAAAATGTAACTACAGTTAATGAAGTATTAAGAATACATGCTATTCACCATGGGGAAGTAAATGGCAACCTACTCCAGTATTCTTGCCTGGAGAATCCCAGCAAAGATGAACAGAGGAGCCTGGTGGGCTGCCATCTATGGGGTCACACAGAGTTGGACACGATGGAAGCAACTTAGCAGCAGCAGTTTATTCACCTATATGTCCAGATGACAGAATTCTTACTTCCTATGAGTGATTTAACATTTTGAGCACAAAACAATGAATTAAGGCCATGTTTCATTCCTGTTAATTTCCTAATAAAATATATTCTCTTATAATTGATGACCTTACTATACACATAATTTTGAGATTTAACCCAAGAAAATGGCATTCTTAGATCTATACCGTACTGTGTAATAATTATGCAAATATAACAAGACAGGAATCTTGTTACATGAAAAATGCTGACTCATTCAAAAATGCTAATATCCAATTGTTAAGAGCTCCTTTGAGAATAACTTTCATGTAAAATTAACTGCTCTAACAAGATTTGACATAAATGAAATCTGCAAATGAATGAATATTTTATAGATGCTATATTAATGCCAGAAGTTTTCTGGTGAAATGTGCTTATTCTAAATTGCCAAGATATGATCCTAAAGGAACATTATTCAGTCCCCAAACAAAGTGCCTGTTACCTCATCTAGTTAATAACCGAATTTAACATATTTATTTGTTTACCCCCTTTTTACTTTATACTCTTAGTTAAACAATTTAATGAGGACACAATTCATTATTTTTTGAAATCACTTATCAACAGAATAAATAAATCAGCAGAATTACTATTCTGTTGGGCTAATGTTTTTTGGGGCTCCAAAATCACTGCAGATGGTGACTGCAGCCAGGAAATTAAAAGATGCTTACTTCTTGGAAGAAAAGTTATGACCAATCTAGATAGCATATTCAAAAGCAGAGATATTACTTTGCCAACTAAGGTCCGTCTAGTCAAGGCTATGGTTTTTCCTATGGTCA
Source organism: Madoqua kirkii (assembly GCA_006408675.1). Taxonomy (NCBI): domain Eukaryota; kingdom Metazoa; phylum Chordata; class Mammalia; order Artiodactyla; family Bovidae; genus Madoqua; species Madoqua kirkii. The sequence goes on along the minus strand of SJYC01030004.1, from coordinate 19,564 downwards.
TGGTATGGATGTGAGAGTTGGACTGTGAAGAAGGCTGAGCACCAAAGAATTGATGCTTTTGAACTGTGGTGTTGGGAAAGATTCTTGAGAGTCCCTTGGACTGCAAGGAGATCCAACCAGTCCATTCTGAAGGAGATCAGCCCTGGGATTTCTTTGGAAGGAATGATGCTAAAGCTGAAACTCCAGTACTTTGGCCACCTCATGGGAAGAGTTGACTCATTGGAAAAGATTCTGATGCTGGGAGGGATTGGGGGCAGGAGGAGAAGGGGATGACAGAGGATGAGATGGCTGGATGGCATCTCTGACTCGATGGATGTGAATCTGAGTGAACTCCGGGAGTTAGTCATGGACAGGGAGGCCTGACAGGCTGCGATTCATGGGGTCACAAAGAGTCGGACATGGCTGAGCGACTGAACTGAACTAAATGAAATATTATATAAAAATAGAGAAAGAGTCATGAATGAAGAGGCTTGCTGAAAGTAATAGGGCTTTAACAGTTTTTAAAGGAGTTAACTATTATAGTAAAATCTTTAGTGATTCCAATAAAGAAGACAATACACAGCCATCTGTCACGTTGTTCTCTTAAATCTGAACCAAGAGAACAGAAGATGAAAGTGAAAGTTGCTCAGTCGTGTCTGACCTTTTGCGACCCCATGGATGATACAGTTCATGGAATTCTCCAGGCCAGAATACTGGAGTAGGTAGACTTTCTCTTCTCCAGAGGATCTTCCCAACCCAGGGATCAAATCCAGATCTCCTGCATTCCTGGCAGATTCTTTACCAACTGAGCTAGCAGAGAGGCCAATAAATGGCAATGGCAAAAAATAAACCTTCTATTATTGAATCTTTTAAAACTGAAAGTTAATCTGCTCATTAAAGAACATTTAGAACATACAGAAGTGAAAAGACAAATGATGACAATGTAACATTTTAGCAATAAACTTGATAAAAATCAAGATGAAAAAGGAAGAAAGGGTAAAAAGTGAACAATTTTATACTCAATATGAGGTCTCATGTAGTCTACTCCTAAAATGAAAAATGTGCATTATGTGTCTCTAAAGACCAATCAACTCTCTCTGTGAATATAAATTTTTAATTGTAAAGAAATGGAATTGACAAGAGTTGGTACAGCTTGTCATGTTCCATGGGTATTTCTAATGGGGTAGGGTTGTAGCCGTTTCATGGGAATGGGAAATCTGGCAGCACCTCCCATTAACTATGATGGTAAAGGAGAACAGTCCTATAGAATAATCCATCAAAGTCTTTGGCAATTTTCATCCATATATGAAACATAATTCTAGTATACTTTTTAGGAAAGTTCTACTTAAACACTGAATTTCTTTTCAAACTATATTCTTGGGAGATAAAATATTTTATGTATAAGATGGCCATGGAGACAGCAATACTTATTTCAACATTACCTGGGACAACACAAATGGCTTTACATATTTATGAACCAATTACAATATTTACACAGGGCAAGCAGATCCCGCTTCATTTAATTATAATTTGATAACTCTTTTGAATGAACTTAGCAACAGTGGCAAAACCCAACAGATTATATTAGCATTTTACAAATGAATTACACGTTATGAGATAGAAAATAATTTTTGTGACTTTAGGGTCATAATCAAAATCACATGTGCCTGAAGAGAGGAACAAGTGGGATGCCTTACCTGTTGTCATGTACATGGATAAAATAAATTATTATACAAGTCATGCTTCATACGATTATTATGCTATGACATAATTATATAACAATCACATTGTTTAATATATTTTAAATATCTAATGAATAGGAAAGCATTAATTCACTTGAGACTTGTTACAACTGATATTTCTATTATGCCTTCAAGTAGTTACCTTTTCTGAAAATGTGTAGGAATTACTAGTCCATTGGAGCTGAGCAGTTATGGGATAAGCAAATATAGGGCATGATCACATAGTAACTTAGGTTTATTATTTTATGTTCTGCAGATTTAAATAAAACTATTAACACCTTATAAGAAACTTCTGCTTAGAGATAATCTTGGGATATAGCTATTCTACCCTGTTTGATTTTGTCTCATTTATCTCTGGAACAACATTTTGTTTATTTAAGACTTTAAAAAAACGTTACTCTGCTTTCTCTTTCTGTATCCCTTTCTCTTAATATTTACAATGGTTCTTGTAGACAACAGATCATATTCTTGAAACAGGTTACTTTTCACCTCCTTCTGCCAGAATCAGTAATGTATTTTGACTTTTCACTGGGAGAACTCACAACTGTGTTAGGAACCCCTAAAACTTCATTCCTTTGGGAGTTTCTCATGATGAAGATAGTCTACATTCAACCTGTAGCCATTTATGATTATCACTTAAGTACTCCTCCAGATTATGACTCTAGCAGCTTCTGTTCTAGATAAACTGATCTCAGCTGTGACTCTCTGGATATACCTGTCTCCTCTAACTTCAAGGTGACAGTTTGCTCTAAGTTCTCAATTGTTTAATGGATCTAAGAAAAGCCATTACTTTTGAGTCTGTTCAGGTTTTCCTTACTGTAAGAAATTAAAATGTTATTGACTGGAAGGACCATTTCCAAGCTCTTGACATAATAGAACTGAAACCAGCATCCTTATTAAAAGTCTATTTTTAAGAACATCAGTTTGTATCAGAAAGGTACTTGATGTATTCAAGCCTTGGAATAGATAAGAAATTTGCTTTTTGAACACAAAAAAAGCCCACAAAATTAACCCACTGATAGGATAAACAGACCTGTCAAATTTAGTGATTAAATATTTTCAATTCAAAATGTGAATGCTAATTTACAAATGATAAGGAATAGGAGATGTGTGTGTGTGTGTGTGTGTGTGTGTGTGTGTGTGTGTGTGTGTGATACATTGACTACACAAAGAAAACTTTAGGTAATCTCTAAAAGTATATGTGATATTGATGGAGGGAACAAGATGGAATGGGGGCAGAGCACAACCTTTAAAAGAATGATACTGCCTGAGTACACAAGATAAACTGATTAGAACAAAACAGATCCCAAGATGGCAGACAAGTTAACTTTCACTAGGCTTTGAACCTCAGTATACGCTCACTGTGGGTTTCCCTGGTGGCTCAGATGGTAAAGAATCTGCCTGCAATGCAGGATCTGCCTGCAGTGCAGATCCCTGGGTCGAGAAGATCCCCTGGAGAAGGGAATGGCTATCCACTCCAGTATTCTTGCCTGGAAAATTCCATGGAGAGAGGAGCCTGGAGGGCCATGAGAGAGTTAGCGAAAGGGCTAACACTTTCACTTTTTCATCCACTCATTGTAAAACAACAGCAAGCTAAATGGCATATGCATAGGTACATGACAGTTCTAAGGCCGACCATATAGGTGAAAAAGTGGGTGGTGGCCGAATTCATGGAAATCTCCACAGCTTCCCCCAAAGAGCTGGAATACTCCTCCCACTCTTTAGACTAAGAAATTACCCACCCATATAAAATCTGACAACCCCATACCCTGGGGCTACTCTTGCCTTCTTACATAGTCCATACTCTGTGGACTGTGGTTCTCTCTAAACAAAAAAATAAATAAAAATTCTTGACCATCACTTTGTCTCTCACTGAATTATTTCTGCAATGAAACATCAAGAATGTGAGCTTCACTAAATCCTGAAGCCAGTTGTGTGATCTCAGTTAAAAGACCATGGGTTTGACTCTCAATTAGGGTGCAAGGTTTTATTATGATCACAGTCTTGTTGTGGCAAAGGGGCTTGTGTAATTCAATGAAGCTATGAGCTATGCCATGCAAGGCAACCCAAGACAGATGGGTCATAATGAGTTCTGATTAAATGTGGTCCCAGGAGATGGTTGTCCCAGGAATTCCATGAACATTATGAAAAGGCAAAAAGATCTGACACTGGAAGATGAGCCCCCAGGTCAGAAGGTATCCAATATGTTCCTGGGGATGAGTGGAGGGCAATGACTAATAGAAAGAATGCAGTAGCTTGGCAAAGGTGGAAATGACACTCAATTGTACATGTGTCTGGTGGTGTGAGTAGAGTCCAATGCTGTAAAGAACAATATTGCATAGGAAACTGGAATGCTAGTTCCATGATTCAAGGTAAATTGGATGTGATCAAGCAGGAGATGGCAAGAGTGAATATTGACATCTTGGGAATCAGTGAACTAAAATGGATGGGAATGGGTGAATTTAATTCAGATGACCATTTTATCTACTACTGTGGGCAAGAATCCCTTAGGAGAAATGGAGTAGCCTTCACAGCAACAAAAGAGCCTGAAATGCAGTACTTGAGTGCAGTCTCCAAAATGACAGAATGATCTCTGTTCTTTTCCAAGCCAAATCCTTCAACATCACAGTAATTCAAGTGTGTGCACCAACCACTAATGCTAAAGGAGCTGAAGTTGAATGGTTCTATGAAGACCTACAAGACCTTCTAGAACTAGCACTAAAAAAAAGCTATCATTTCCATCATAGGGACTGAAATGCTAAAGTAGGAAGTCAGGAGTAACAGGCAAGTTTGGCCTTGGAGTACAAAATGAAGCAGGGCAAAGGCTAACAGAATTTTGCCAAGAAAACACACTGGTCATAGCAAACACCCTCTTTCAACAACACAAGAGAAGACTCTACACATGGACATCTGAACTGAACTGAGGAGGGTGTCAGCCAAAACCTCTATTGATAACCAGTTAATCAGAAGCAGAGGTGAAAATCTAGACTTCCAAGTTGCTAACTAAAGGGAAGTGGGGGGCATTCTTTTTGGATGGACTTCTTTTATTTTTAATTTATTTATTTTAACTGAAGGATAATTGCTTTACAGAATTTTGTTGTTTTCTGTCAGACCTCAACACAAATCAGTCATAGGTTAGGACTGAGTTCTTAACCTGTGGGATCTGATGCTATCTCCAGATAAGCAGTATCAGAACTGTATTAAATTGTAGGACACCAGGTGGGTGTCAAAGAATTACTTCCCTCCCCCTAGACTGGGTGCAGAATTGGAGAATGCAAAAAGAAATAATAAACTATCCATAATTTCAGTGCTTTTCAATATAGGACACTGGAATGCAAAAGTAGGAAGTCAAGAGATACCTAGAGTAGCAGGCATATTTGGCCTTGGAGTACAGAATGAAAGAGAGTAAAGGCTAATAGAGTTTTGCCAAGAGAACACATTGGTCATAGCAAAAACTCTCATCCAACAACACAAAAGAAGACTACACATGGACATCACCGGATGGTCGATATAGATATCAGATTGATTATATTCTTTGCAGCCAAAAATGGAGAAGCTCTATACAGTCAGCAAAAAACAGACGGGGAGCTGACTGTGGCTCAGATCATGCATTCATTACCAAATTCAGACTGAAATTGAAGAAAGTAGGGAAAACCACTAGACCATTCAGGTATGACCTCAGTCAAATCCCTTACGATTATACAGAGGAAGTGAGAAATAGATTCAAGGGATCAGATTTGACAGACAAAGTGCCTGAAGAACTATGCACTGAAGTTTGTGACATTGTACAGGAGACAGGGATCAAGACCACCCCCAAGAAAAAGAAATGTAAAAAGGCAAAATGGTTGTCTGAGGAGGGCTTAAAATAGCTGTGACAAGAAGAGAAGTGAAAGGCAAAGGAAAAAAGGAAAGATATACCCATTTGAATGCAGAGTTCCAAAGAATAGCAAGGAGAGATAAGAAAGCCTTCTTCAGTGATTAATGCAAAGAAGTATAGGAAAATAATAGAATGGGAAACACTAGATATCTCACCAAGAAAATTAGAAATTCCAAGAGAACATTTCATGGAAAGATGGGCACAATAAAGGACAGAAATGATATGGACCTAACAGAAGCAGAAGATGTTAAGAAAAGGTGGCAAGAATACACAGAAGAACTATACGATAACTATTTGAGATAACCGCAATGGTGTGATCACTCACCTAGAACCAGACATTCTGAAATGTAAAGTCAAGTGGGCCTTATGAACATCACTACGAACAAAGCTAGTGGAGGTGATGGAATTCCAGTTGAATTATTTCAAATCCTGAAAGATGATGCTGTGAAAGTGCTTCACGCAATATCCAGCAAATTTGGAAAACTTAGCAGTGGCCACAGGACTGGAAAAGGTCAGTTTTCATTCCAATCCCAAGAAAGGACATCCTAAAAAGTCCTCAAACTGCCACGTAATTGCACTCATCTCCCATGATGGCAAAGTAATGCTCAAAATTCTCCAAGCCAGACTTCAACAGTACATGAACCATGAACTTCCAGATGGATGAAGAAAAGGCAGAGGAACCAGAGATCCAATTGCCAACATCTGCTGGATCATGGAAAAAGCAAGAGAATTCCAGAAAAACATCTACTTCTGTTTTATCGACTGTGCCAAAGCCTTTGACTGTGTGGATCACAACAAACTCTGGAAAATTCTTAAAGAAATGGGGATACCAGACCACTTGACTTTCCTCCTGAGAAATCTTTATACAGGTCAAGAAGCAACAATTAGAACTGGTCATGGAACAACAGACTGGTTTCAAATCAGGAAAGGAATGCACCAAGGCTGTATATTGTCACCTGTTTATTTAACTTATATGCAGCATACATCATGAGAAATGCTGGACTGGATGAAGCACAGGCTGGAATCAAGACTGCCGGGAGAAATATCAATAATCTCAGATATGCAGATGAGACCACCCTTATGACAGAAAGAGAAAAAGAAATAAAGAACCTCTGGCTGAAAGTGAAAGAGGAGAGTGAAAAATTTAGCTTAAATCTCAACATTCAGAAGACTAAGATCATGGCATCTGGTCCCATCACTTTATGGCAAATAGATGGAAAAACAATGGAAACAGTGTCTGGCTTTATTTCTTTGGTCTCCAAAATCACTGCAGATGGTGACTGCAGCCATGAAATTAAAAGACACTTGCTCCTTGAAAGAAAAGTTATGACCAACCTAGACAGCATATTAAAAAGCAGACACATTACTTTGCCAACAAAGGTTCCTCTAGTCAAAGCTGTGGTTTTTCCAGTAGCCATGTATGGATGTAGAGTTGGATTTTAAAGAAAACCTATGCAGAAGAATTGATGCTTTTGAACAGGGGTGTTGGAGAAGACTCTTGAGAGTCCCTTGGACTGCAAAGAGGTCCAACCAGTCCACTCAAAAGGAAATCAGTCCTGAATACTCTTTGGAAAGACTGATGCTGAAACTCTAGTACTTTGGCCACCTGATGCAAAGAACTGACTCATTTGAAAAGACCCTGATGCTGGGGAAGATTGAATGCAGCTGGAGAAGGGGATGACAGAGGATGAGATGGTTGGATGGCATCACCAACTCAATGGACTTGCATTTGAGTAAGCTCTGGGAGTTTGTGATGGACAGGGAAGCCTGGCATGCTGCAGTCGATGAGATCACAAAGAGTCGGACATGACTAAGTGACTGACCTGAACTGAACTGAATTTCAGTAGTTGGGGATGTTGATTGTTAAGATTATGCATAATTTCATGATGCTATCTCTTTCTTTTAATTAAAAAATATACTTATTTATGCAACTATATTATATTCATATTTTCTGTTTCAAAAATATCTCCATTACAGGTAATGTAACTTCCCCTACCCAAATACATGTCTAATTCCATAGCTTCAGGGAATACAAGTATTAATATTATGGTCTGTATGCTTCCATTATTTTTCTATACATTTATGTATACATACTCATAAGCACATATTTATAAATCATTGTGTTATATGATTTTAGAAAATGTATGATATTGTACTTACTGCATCCTAATAACTTTTTAAATTTAGAAGCACTTTATGGTTTTGCCATATTGATTCAAATGAATCCTTTCCTATGCTTGACTTAGGAATAATATTTTATACTATGCATCTTTTTTCTGCTTAGCCACATTGATATTAATTATTATTAAGATTGCTCCTAGTAATTTTTTTCTAAGGATATAGAGAAGCAAAATCAGAAAGCTTATCCATCCTATGAAAATGGGGTAGTTGCTCAGTAGTGTCTGAATTTGTCACTCCACGGACTGTAGACCACCAGGATCCTCTGTTCATAGAATTCTCCAGGCGAGAATAATGGAGTGGGTTGTATTTCCTTCTCCAGGGGATCTTCCTGACCTAGGGATCAAACCCATGTCTCTGGCACTGCGGGAGATTCTTTACTCTCTGAGCCACCATGGCTACAAATTCTATTTTTTTCCACTTAAAAATTAACTTGCTATTCAATTTCTTAAAATGTCCTACTCTCCTAATAACTAGGCTAGTAGTAGACATATCCCAGTGCAGGATTTTCAAGTAAACATTGAGATGAAGCACACAGCTAATATTAACAACATGAAGGGTCTTCATACTACTCACCCCAAATCTAACAAAACACTTAGCATCAGAACATTCCAGAACTCATGGGAGGAGGGAGAAGAAGTTATATCGAGGCTTGCAGAGCCTCAATCTCTGGGAACTGCAGAGGAGCTGGAAGAGAAGGAGGTACTGTTTGAGTATCCTGAGAAATGTTGGCCCTTCCTATATTTCATGCAGGAAACAGAAGCAAGAAGTGCTGATCTTTAAGACACAGAAATGTCATCCACTTTAAAAACAACCATAACAATTGTCCAGCTTCAAAGAATCCACTCTCCAAAAAGTCATTATTTTTATACTTTGAAAGGATGTTATATATTAAATATATATGTCTTATATGTTTATATGTTATATAAATACTACCTTCTATTTCTGGATTTTTTTCCTGCATTTTTCTTGAAATTTGCTTATTTTAACACTCATAAAGGCAATCATCTTGCCAATAATTCTGTGCCATCACAAGAAAATTCAATATTAAGCCAAGTGAATGACAAATGACCAACATAAATATTTTTAAGTAATCTCAAATAAATTTGATTTCCTAAACCCTGGGACAAATTTCACATGATTCAATTCATATAAAAACCCACTAAATAAGATTCTAGCACATTTTCACATCTACATAATGAATTTATCTGCTGTTTCTGTCAGGGTTCGGTTAAGAAAATAAAAGCAAGGACATGTATTCCAGAAATAAAGATATTAATTTGGGAATCATAGGTTCACCCAGTAGGCAACAGCTGAGGAATGATGAACTAGAAGCTTCTAATGAATATCTCCACCTTAAATCCTGAAGAGTGTGGTTCTCAAGAACTCAAAATAAAGTAAGAGCAATTTTTAAAGATTTTTGCTAAGCTCTCACCATCTACCTCAGTCCGTGGCAGCTGTCTCTTTTCAAAAGCCTGCCAGGAAGTTCACTTCAATTCAACTGTCCCTGAGGAATAGATTTGTCTTTCCCTTGTAAATCACTCGTGAATGTCATCCAATGTCAAACTCTAACCTGAAACCATATGTGAATGGGGATTTTGCAAAATTAAGCTCTGTGTTATTTTCTGTGAGGCAAAGGAGACCAGAAAAGAGAATAAATTGATGACAGACAACCCAGCGGTCTCCACCATTTCAAATCTGTATTTATAGGCGACCTGTTAACATACAGTTCACTTCTGAATGAAGAGGATAACAGCACTGTGCCTGTCTGATGTGATGTATTTGCTCTTTGAACAGTCACACACATGGTGACATTTTCCCTAAAAGGGGTAACACTTTTCTCTCTTTGCCTAGTAGCAACAGTTTATATACTGAAACTTAAATGCTGAATTATAGAGTTGAATGTTATTTACACAACTTACATCTATTATCAGATAGTGGGAAATGGAAGAAAAAATATTTAATGTAGTTAAATATCAAAGCAAGGAAGAAAAATATGCATATTTACTATCATCCTCAGCCTGAAACTGTTTATGTGGCTGGAGTTACATGATCTTTCCCCAGTTTCAACTCAATGCTTGCTTTGCCATATCCAGACCCTAAACTGGACATAACTATTTATTTGGCAAAAAGGCAAAAATATGCACTTCTAAGGAGGCTGTCATTACTGGGTATTTTTATTTTGGCTTGTTATAGTTTTCACTTTAATTTTGGACAGGTGAGTACCAAGCCCAGAAAAATCCACCAGGCCCAGACATCCTTCTTCCTGTCCATTGTGTTGTAGCCACTTTATTGCCTATTTATAGGCAATCAATTATCTAGCTTTTCAGATAGAATCAATTATCTAGCTTTTCTCTTTCAGCGGTTATCAGTATGGGACTTCCACAGTGGTTCAGAAGTAAAGAGTCCCCCTGCCACACAGGAGACACAGAAGACCTGGGTTTGATCCCTGGGTTGGAAAGGTCCCCTGGAGGAGGATTTGGCAACCTACTCCAGTATTCTTGGCTGGAAAATCCCATGGACAGAGGAGCCTGACAGGTTATGGTCCATGGGTTTACAAAGGGTCAGACATGACTGAAGCGACTGAGCAGAAATGCACAGATTATCTATGAATGGCTTTTTCCCTTTGACTGGTATCATACATTAACTGGAACTATCTGGAAACAAGGCCCAAGTGTTTCTTCCTATCTAAATCCTTCTCTACCTCCCTGAAGAAGTATCTGTCAATAAGCACTCTGCTCACAGAGTACCTTCTCTCTGCCCACTGCTGCCTTAGTGCCCTGCTGTGGCAGAAGACTCGATAAAGCTCACAGCTGACTACACCAAAATGGAAAAGGAGGAATAAAGCTGTACTGTGGGTAAATATTCACATTTAGAGATTGGCTTGATTTATAGCTTTATGGTTGTTTCTGACCTCATTTGGCTGACCACAGCACCTCTTAGCTTCTTCGGCAGGTTTTTCCATTCTTTAGTATCCTTATTTTAACCTTTATTTGAAATGATTTATAAGACAAATTCTGTTTCATTCATGAAGAACAATGGGTTCCTCTACTATAAATCTCAATAACTTTTCATTCTTTTAGTAATTTTTTCTATACCACACCACCCATCCCATGTTCTCTTTCTCTCAAAGTGTTAAGATTGTGGTGCCTCCCTCATCTGGACAAATATATGCCTGTCCCACAATTCTTATCCTTATTGCATTCTTTCACTACCTTGATTGGCTATATATGCATTCTTATTAGCTTTCAACATCCTTTTACAAAGATAGGAGGAGCACACAGAGTCTGCAAGACTGCACTCACTTCTGGTACCAACTGCAAGTTTGGGGGTGGAGAGTTCCCAAGTTATCCTCAGCATTGGTAATTCACTAAAGGACTTAGAACGTACTGAAAGCTGTTATATTCAAAGATATGGATTATCACCAGAAAAGGATATGATCAAAATCTGCCAAGGGAGGAAAGCACAAAAGGCAGAACCCAGGAAAGTGTCAACCATGCAGCTTCCGTTGTCCTCTGCCTGTGGAGAAGAGTCTCATCTGTATGTTACAAGGCATGTGAAACACTGCAGACCAGAGAAGTCTATCTGAGCCTTGAGGTCCAAAGAGTTTTACTGTGGCTGTATGGTCAACTGCCTATATGGAAACCTCAGTCTACAACACCTCTGGAGGTCAGACTGAGAATGCATGACTTAAAGTCCTGTCTTAAATAATGTCCTTTGGCAAACAAAGACAACCTTATAAAGACAGGACATTTTCAGCGCTTAGAGAGCATCTCTCAGAAGCTTAAGGGAAAAGCCGGCCATGTCTTTGGATACTATGACTTACTACACATTTACCTAATTTTTTGTTTCTCTCAGTCAGTAAACATATCCAAATTTGCCCATCCTAAAAATATTTTTCCAACATTTCCCTCTAACAAATCACTTCGCTTTTTTATTCAAACTTTTCCAAGTCTCCACTTACTCATCTGCCACTTGCTTCTCAGAGCACTCTATTTTTGCTCTGTATCTTTCCTGTCATTATCCTATCCCTTCAGTATTGTTTGCAGTGAACTTTAAAAATGACAGATCTCAGGAAGTCTCTTCAAATTTAATCTGGTTTATATTCTGCCATTAACAATTGCTTGCCCATCTTGAAAATGACACTTTTATACAGCCATACATGTCTTCTATCTTCAAAACATTCTTCAAACTAAAAATGGCATTATATTTATTCTAAATGTTTCTCAGCCTCTGTCAGTTTTACTTGAACCACTAAGGCTTTAACATTTTCTCTCTCAATTTACATCAGCATGTTACAAATACATACTGGTTTAAATCATAAATATGTTTATAAATCTGCCATTAACAATTGCTTGCCCATCTTGAAAATGACACTTTTATACAGCCATACATGTCTTCTATCTTCAAAACATTCTTCAAACTAAAAATGGCATTATATTTATTCTAAATGTTTCTCAGCCTCTGTCAGTTTTACTTGAACCACTAAGGCTTTAACATTTTCTCTCTCAATTTACATCAGCATGTTACAAATACATACTGGTTTAAATCATAAATATGTTTATAATGGGCTTGTCTATTCCATTATGCTAGAAATATATTGTCATACTTATCTTTTTTTTTTTTTTTTACCCAGTGTTTACTACAGTGTAGAAGACATATAATGCTCAATAAATATTTGCTGACTCCACTACTCAGGGAAACTTCAAAGAAAAGTTGAATCCTAAGCAGTGTCTCTAGAACTGAGCTTAACACAAAGCAGATAGTTAGCTCAATGTATATTGGTAGTGTTATTTTCTGATGGCAAGGAATGAGATGACAGATCACGTTAGGTTGTATGAAGAGAGAGAGTGGCAGGCTTGAAGCTAAATGGTTATATCCTAACCTGGATATAGAATCTTATTATGCAAAGGATTAAATATAAACTATAAAATATATTGCATACTAGGAAATTTGAATGAAATTTATCATTCAAAGATAATTGGGAATCAAAGATAATTAAAACTTGGTACCCTAAGAGTATACACTAGAGTAGGAGAGATGGAGCTTTGAGGAGGCTAAAATTCTAAGTATTTTTTTCCCCTTTAGACAATTTCAAAATGAAAAGATTAGCTGATACTGGAGCAAGTGACTTAGGTGACACTTTGGCAACACTGAGGTTTTAAGAATGACTCAGAAAATTAGATTTAATGAATCGAGTAATTACTTACTAATTTGTCTAAAGTGAAAAATCCTAGGCTTCCCTCAGAGTGGGCTTCTCTGGAAAACATTTACAGAGTAGATTAACAGAGTAAGAGATCTGTTTCTTGAAGGTCTCCAGAGAAAACGAGAAGGGAGCATCGTTACCCATGTCTGGTCATGCTCTGAAACACACTAGTCAACTCACTCCCCTTCTCTGGAGGCATTTGTGTGCAGACATTTAGAAGGGTCAAGAGTGTTACTCTTTGGGTGTTTCTCCACCTGACAGGAAAATCAGGCCTCAGAACTCGACATTTGCATATAATGGTAGGTATATGATAGTAGTAATAACTACTGCTTATTGAGAATGGGTTTTAGAAGTACATTTATTATTATCAGTACTGTCATTATGTCTATTTATAATGATGAGAAAATCAATATTCAGAGAATTTCAGCCACTAGAATATGGCAGAGTTAAGATTCTAACCCAGTCACACTACATCCTTAAACTTTATACTACACTGTTTCTAGTTATTGGACTATAAGGTTGGCCTTGATACTTTCCATAAAAAAAGTTGATAAGCCTCCTGACTACAGTCTCATCCGTAAGGCATTATGCTGGTACCACATGCCTGTATTGTCATTGCCTTAAGAGTTATTATATGATCCAATTGCAGCTAAACTATAAACAAGCCAGCAGTCTCTGCAGGGAAAGCTCTGAACACAGAAGATAAGTCATTACAATTGAACAAATATGATAATATGATACTGTGATATGGAGTGTTTGGATATGACGCAATGGGTTTGTTCTTGTTTTGTAGAAACAAGTCTGCAAGAGAAACAGAAAGAGCAGACACTTCATAGCATTAGGTGGAAATTTAAAAATCCTCTGCTGCTTTTAAAAAGGCAAGGGCTCTGCTCACCAGAAATCTTTAGTAATTTGAATAACTTCAGTGTTTCTTCCTGGTGTGAGCATCTGTCTTAAAGTCCATTTGCTTCAGGAAACACTGGTATTTGTTTGTTTTGGCATCTTGGAGAAAAATCAAATATCTAAGACCTGGTTGCCTTATTTTCATGTGTTATTCTTTAAATAAGACCCTCAATTGCTTTAGAAAACACAGAAACAAGTTTGATATAATATCGTGGGAGTTCAGGAAAGAAGCAGGAAAAGAGAATTACCTTATAAAAATTAACTGCTGCCTATTTTCAATACCATAATAAACAATCCACTAGCAACCAAGCACTTTGACAAGTAGGCCTTTTCTATTTCTACACATGTTTATTAACAGTAAACAAATGAAATAATCCAAGAGTATTAAATAAAATAGCTAGCATTCACTGAGAGCTTTTTCAGTGTTGGGAATTGTACTCTGTCTTTAAACATAGTATTTAATCTCAAAGCAACCCTATGAGGTGGTTACTATTAATATAAAAATTCCTATTTTATAAATTATAAAAAAGCACTACAGAAAAAGAGTAGTAAAGCAGGATTTACACAACTAACAAGTGTCAAAGTTGAAAGTCAAATCCAGGCAATCTAATTCCAGAGCAAGCTTATAATTCATAGTCTATATTATTTTTAATGTAGAGGAATTGATAACATTTGTCCCATTAAGATATTTATAGGAAGACATCTTATGCTGAGTTGCTGTGTTACTTTGTTCTGTTTTCTCTCCAAAAGAAAAGTTAGAAAATATAGGAAGAGGAAAAGGAAGCAGGGGTGTTGGGAGCAGAGTAAAGGGAAGGGGAGGAGGAGGAGACTAAGAATCAACAATGAAAGCAAATTGTGGTATTTGTAAAAGAATAGGAAAATTGATCAATGGAATCTGGAAGGAATTACATATATGAGCAACTGCTAAGACAATAAAATGGTAACATACATGCTAGAAAAAAGTTTTTTAATGTGATTTGGAAAAATCTTTTACATATTCCAGCTCCCAAAATTGGTTTACTTAGTCCAGAAAATCCAGTCAGGAAGGGGAGGAGGAGGAGACTAAGAATCAACAATGAAAGCAAATTGTGGTATTTGTAAAAGAATAGGAAAATTGATCAATGGAATCTGGAAGGAATTACATATATGAGCAACTGCTAAGACAATAAAATGGTAACATACATGCTAGAAAAAAGTTTTTTAATGTGATTTGGAAAAATCTTTTACATATTCCAGGCTCCCAAAATTGGTTTACTTAGTCCAGAAAATCCAGTCCAGTCACTTGTGTGTCTGCGCTCAGTCTATGCAACCCAACCTCACAGACTGTAGCGCACCAGGCTCCTCTCTGTCCATGGAGTTTTCCAGGCAAGAATACTGGAGTGGGTTGCCATTTTCCTACTCCAGAGGATATTCTCAACCTAGGGATCAAACCCACATCTCTTGCATCTCCCTTAGTGGCAGGCAGATTCTTTGCCACTGTGCCACCGGGACTTGTCTTATTGTGTTTTAAAAAGTGTATCTTTTTATTTTCACTGAAATAACAAAAGCAGAGCAACTGAATTATAAATATAATATGTAGTGGTTTAGTCACTAAATTGTGTTCAACTCTTGCGACCCCTTGGACTGTAGCCTGCCAGGTTCCTCTATCCATGGCATTCTCCAGGCAAGAATACTGGAGTGGGTTGCCATTTCCTTCTCCAAATGATATAATATACAGAAATGTTAATAATAAAAATTTGACATAATAGCAGCTAATATTACATTCTTATTATCCAACTTACCCTATATTACTTTTTCTCTGGAAGACAATCTGAGGCTATTATTACTATAGAATTTATATATATACTATAGAATTATTATTTATTTTAATAATAAGAAAGACTTAGAGGAAAAATATAAAATATGTTTTAAAAATGTTTATCTTTATCAATTTAATAGAATGGAGAAACTAGAACTACACCTATGCACTTATGGTCAAATAATCTAGGACAAAGGAGACAAAACTATATACAATGAAGAAAAGACAGCTTCTTCAACAAGAAATGCTGGGAAAATTTGACATCTACATGCTAAAGAATGGAATTACATTTGCTCATACCATAAGAAAACCAGCCAACAAACAAAAAACCCTCAAAATGGGTTAAAGACCTAAATGTAAAATCAGAAGCCAAATACACATAGAAGAAAATATAGGCAGAACACTCTTTAGCATAAATCATAGCAAATTTTTTGATCTGTCTACTAGACAGAGGACAGAAAAGCAAAAGTAAACAAACGCGACCTTGTTAAACTTAAAAACTTTTACACAGCAAAGGAAACCATCGGCAAAATGAAAACACAACCTACAAAATGGGAGAAAGATGTCACAAATTATACGACCAACACGTGATTAACAAAACATATTAACAATTCATACTACTCAATTAAAAAAAGCACACAACCCAATTAAAAAAAATGGGCAGATTGGAATGGACATTTTCCAAAGAAGAAATATAGATAGCAAAAAGACTCATGAAAAGATGCTCTACATCACTAATTATCAGAGAAATGAAGACAAAAACCATCATGAGATGTCAACTCATACCTGGCAGAATGACTATCATGAAAAAGATCATTAATAAGAAATGTTGGCAAAGATGTGAAGAAAAGGAAACTCATACATTGCTGGGGAATTGGTTCAGCCACGGTTGTAAACAGAATGGAGATTCTTCTAACAACTAAAATTAAAACTATCATAACAGTTTCATTTTTTGGTATATATCTTAAGAAATGAAAACACTAATAAATATACCTGCACCCCAATGTTCAGAGCAGCAGATGTACACTATTGTGTATCCCAAGATAGGAAAGCCACCTAAGTGCCTGGAGGGTATTATCTTGATGAAATTAGTCAGAGAAGGATAATAACTCTATGCTATCACTTATATGTAGAACATAAAAGATTCAACAAATAAATGCATATAACAAAAACAGAGACAGACTCACAGATACAGAGAACAAATTAGTGGTTACCAGTGAGAAGAGGGAAGTGAGGAGGAGCAAGATAGGAACAGGGGAATAAGAGGTACCAACAACTATGTATAAAATCAATAAGCCACAAGGAAATATTGTACAGAGAAGAGAATATAGCCAATATTTTATAATAACTTTAAATGGAGTATAATCTATAAAAAATTTGAATCACTATGTTGTAAACCTAAAACTAATATTATAAATCAACTATACTTTGATTTAAAAAATCTGAAATTTAATCTTGGGCTTTTTTTTCCCTCTTTTAGTTGGTGACATGGAACCTTCCCACTGGATAGGAACAAATAGTAAGTTGAACTGGTACAACTTTGGTGGGTGTTGTGGGCATCTGGTCTACTCATCTGCTGTTGCATTTTACACATGCCTTTTGGTCATGCTCAGACTCCATCCTGGATATACCAGTTCCATCTTGTGATGGTTTGCTTCTGGATATGTGTTATCTTTGTGACTTGGTGAGACCAACAGAACCCAGATCACAGTGAGAAGTTCCAGGGGCATCGTCACTTGGTGTTCCAAGACCAAAATGTTCTCTTTCTGCCAAGGCCTTGACATGCCAAGAATTTTAAAAGACATTCAAGCCTCTGCTGATGAAAGTATGGCCTTATTCTAGAATTTCAGCTCTTACATATTTATTCTCCTGTTGAGACTAGATTACTATGCCATTCCCTACCATTGAAACCTCCAACATACAGTGTACCAGACTGTGGGGTGATGCAGAACATCCCCATATCTTTCTGCTTTCTGGTAGGGGAATGGATGCATGTGTAGCTTAGTTTTATATAGTTTATAAAACTGTGAATTGCAAAGGTTCAAAAATATTTATGAAAATAATTAATGATTAGGAAAATACAGCTGAATATGACCTTAAGTTTATTTTCTCTCTGACAGTTACAGAAAGGACACTTTGTGAGATATTTTGCATAATAATTCTGGTTTAGGAACATGTAGAAATTCTGGTCAGGTGATATTATTTAAATAAACTGCTCATCTTTCACTTTGGATCCAAATATACAGAAAGTATTTTTAAATAATTAAATATTTATGAAAAATGTAAGATAGTACAGGAATAATAACATAATTACTATTTTCTGAGAATATCTCTGGTAAAATAGCTGGTATACAATGGATTACAATGTCTTTAATAAGTTACCAAAAATAATATGACCCTCGTATGTGTGTATGTGTGTGTGTGTGTGTGTGTGTTGAGTCACTTGAGTTGTGTCTGACACTTTGGGATCCCATGGACTGTGACCTGCCAGGATCCTCTGTCCCTGGGAGTCTCCAGGCAAGAATACTGAAATGGGTTGCCATGCCCTCCTCCAGGGGATCTTCCTGACCCAGGGATTGAACCAGCATCACTCATGTCTCCTGTATTGGCAGGCAGGTTCTTTACCGCTAGCACCACCTGGGAAGCCCCTTGTAACCCTCTTAGTAAATGACAGTTAATTATATTTGATAATTATTTTGAACTGTGGTGTTGGAGAAGACTTTTGAGAGTCCCTTGGACTGCAAGGACATCCAACTAGTCCATCCTAAAGGAGATTGGTCCTGAGTGTTCATTGGAAGGACTGATGCTGAAGCTGAAACTCTAATAGTTTGGCCACATGATGCAAAGAGCTGACTCATTGGAAAAGACCCTGATGCTGGGAAAGACTGAGGCCAGGAGGAGAAGGGGACAACAGAGGATGAGATGGTTGGATGGTATCACCAACTCGATGGGTATGGGTTTGGGTGGACTCCGGGAGTTGGTGATGGACAGGGAGGCCTGGCGTGCTGTGGTTAGTGGGGTCGCAAAGAGTCGGACATGACTGAGTGACTGAACTGAACTGATATTTGATAAATTTGTTAAAATACCTTTTCTTATTTTACAAGCATAATGTAAATTCATGATTTAAATAAAGTTAGTGTAAATGAGCATCCGTACACCCACCGCTCATATTTGAAATAAAATATTATCAGTATCTTTTTAGTTGACCCCTTCCAGACAGCAGCCCTGTGTCTCAAACTCCAAGGAAATCACATTACATTTTACATTAACTATGTTGCTTTTCACATTTTAACCAAATATACCTACATAAATAATATTTTATTTTGCTTGTTTTTGAACTTCATGTAAATAGAATTGTACTCTATATATTCTTCAATTTGCTTTTTTGCTTAACTTGTGAGATTCATCCATGCTCATGCCTGTATGTCTACCATTTGCATTATTCTACAACTGCAACAATAGCATATCTCTTACTGCATATGTATAATAGTTCAGTATAGGCACATCTTTTTCCTGTATCAGGAGAATTTTTAACTTATTTATTCCCTTAGTTGAATACAATGGCATTGCTGCTGCTGCTGCTGCTAAGTCACTTCAGTCATGTCCGATTCTGTGCGACCCCATAGACGGCAGCCCACCAGGCTCCTCTGTCCCTTGGGATTCTCCAGGCAAGAACACTGGAGTTGCTGTGCTTTAAATTTGCATTTCCCTCTTCACCTTTGGATTTGAGTTTTTATACACAATACACATACATTATTGGATATGTATATAACATATATCGGAGAAGGCAATGGCAACACACTCCAGTACTCTTGCCTGGAAAATCCCATGGACAGAGGAACCTGATAGGCTGCAGTCCATGGGGTCGCTAAGAGTCTAAC
>SJYC01030003.1:0-17087 GCA_006408675.1 Madoqua kirkii | reverse complement strand
AAAGCATACTCAACCAAAAACAAATTGAAAATGATGTTTTTCATCTGTTATCTCATCACTTTCAGAGATTACTTTTCAGAATACTATTGATTACTTGATATATGTTTTTCTAAATTTCTACAATTAAAATCATGTCTTTAATAGATATTCCATATTCTTACATATAACTGATAATATTAATTATATACTTTAAACTTACTCTATATGTCCCAAATTACAACTGTAGGAAATATTTACTTAGTACAGTTTGCACATTTTGAGCTGTTTCCTCTTTATGTGTCTAGAATAAATTGTGTTACCTGTTTATATGTATCATTTGGGGTTAGAATAATTCATATTTATACTGTTAAGATCCCAATAACAATCATATGCATTGCTGTTTAATTTTATGATTTATACCTATTATAGGCAATCCTATGTGAGAGCGGTAGTTTGCTGCAAGGTAACTGAAGGCCATGTGCTCTGTTATGCCTTAGGCGAATGAGGAGGCAAAAGAGGATGGCAGAATAAATGTTCTTAGAGAAGGAGCTGGCATAAAGCCAACAGTCAGTGTCCTCCTCTGCTTGGTGTCTGTGCAGGCCATCCTTAGGGCAGCTAGATCAGGCTAGGCAGTGAGTGTCTCCAAGACTGTTCAATGCTATATGCTCAGTTGCTCACTTGTGTTCCGTTCCTTGCGACCCCATGGACTGTAGCCCAACAGTCTCCTCTTTCCATTGGATTTTCCCAGCAAGAATGAGACTACATCTATGAAAATATTTTGAAGGAAACCTAAGTTGAAGCACAAAAGATGAATATTGCATTGTGGACAGCAAGAGTCATGTACAATTCAGGGGAGGTACCAGTTTAAAAATGCATTTCTGTAGCCCAACAGTCTCCTCTTTCCATTGGATTTTCCCAGCAAGAATGAGACTACATCTATGAAAATATTTTGAAGGAAACCTAAGTTGAAGCACAAAAGATGAATATTGCATTGTGGACAGCAAGAGTCATGTACAATTCAGGGGAGGTACCAGTTTAAAAATGCATTTTAGGATTTCAATCAGTGATAAAAGGGTGTGGTAGGATTAAATCATATGACCACTTAGTGTTTAATGGAAGAATTCTAGCTGAAGAAAACTATATAAGGAACTTTTAAAATGAATTAAATAGTTGTGAAACCTTGTGTTAAAAAGTCCCACAGAGAGCCATGTCTCAGTACAGAACGAGACTGAACAGCTAAAATCAGATAGTCAGGTTTAGCAGCATCAGCACTAAATCAAACACAAATACAGAAAAAGATGAAAAATCCTTTACCCTTACTAGGCCAATAATGGGCTTCTTTCATCTGATATTGAGTTATTTACTAAATGCTGCTAGTGATAAATTTGACTCAGTAAATCTAGTTCAGTTATTTTACAAAATCTTGGCATAAAGTGATAGCACGCTGGAGGTGCAGTTTCAGTAAGAAAAAGATCCACATGTTCACAAGCGATTTATCACTCTTAAAAGTGATTTTAGAATATATTCTAAAAATGATTTTACCATTGAACAATGACAATAAATAACAGTTGGGGTATACTGGAAATATATGAGGGGACATGTAACTACTATACACTTAAAATAATATACTGAAATTTAAAATAAAATTCCATACCTCTAGAAGAAAAGAGGTATGTACAAAATGTTTAATTGGGATTTTAGAATTTCATTTCTGAATATAATAATTCCCTTATTCCCACTTACTGGTGTGAATTTATGTTGTTGAAGTTGGTAACATCTTAATAATATAAAAGTAAATTTAGAGTTCCTTCACCTAGTAGCCAACATATTGCAGGACTATCACACAAAGCATACATACCATTTTGAAGTTATAAAAGTGAGGAGACATAGTAACATGTCATATTTTTATTTCTTATCTAGACTAATTTCTTTCTACGTCATGTAGTCTGATTTTTCTATTAAACAGCATTACAGAATATTAGGCTACTCCCCTCATTATAAACTTTTATATATAGTGGGAAAAAAAGACTGTAGTTTTAACTTAATTGGCCATATGCTGTTTAGGGAATATTCCAAATAGTTAAAAATAGCTTGTAATGATAAAACCAGACTTTGTTAATAATATCAACACATAGCATTAAGAGCAAGCGTTATTGACCTAATAATTAAATCTATCCCAGTATGGATACAGCACATTACTATAAATGTGTAGTTGCAAAATACACTATCAAATGAATATTCCTCTCAGCATGCACTATTCAAATAGGCTTTTAATATAGTAACAACCGTCTCACCATTTATGACCTTGTAAGGTCTATAAGGAACTAAAGAGACACTTGATGAAGGTGAATGAGGAGAGGGGAAAAGCTAGCTTAAAACTTAACATTCAAAAAGCTAAGATCACGACATCCAGTTCCATCACTTCATGGCAAACAGAAGGGAGAAATGTGGAAACAGTGATGGATTTCATTTTCTTGGGCTCCAAAATGACTGCAGATAGTGACTGCAGCCATGAAATTAAAAGACACTTTCTCCCTGGAAGGAAAACTACCACAAATAGACAGCATATTAGAAAGCAGAGACATCACTTTGCCAACAAAGTTCCTATATAATCAAAGCTGTGGTTTTTCCACTAGTCATGTACAGATGTGAGAGCTGGATCACAAAGCAGACTGAGCACCAAAGAATTGATGCTTCTGAACTGTGGTGCTGGAGAAGACTCTTGAGAGTTCCTTGAACAGCAAGGAGATCCAACCAAACAATCTTAAAGGAAATAAACCCTGTAGGACTGTTGCTGAAGCTAAAGCTCCAATACTTTGAACACATGATGCTCTGGAAAAGACCCTGATGCTGGGAAAAATTGAGGGCAGGAGGAGAAGGAAGAGATGAAAGATAAGATGGCTGGAATAACATTACTGACTCAATGGACATGAATTTGAGCAAACTCAGGGAAAGAGCAAAGAAGCCAGAGAAATCTGGTATGCTTCAGTCCACAGAGTCACAAAGATTTGGACACGACTTAGTGACTAAATAATAACTACTACAAAGCTTTATAAACCAGTCATCTTTACCAATGTATTACCTTGTTTTGAGTTCTTTAATTGTAGTTCTTTCTTTGTTGTATCTTAATTACACAGTTGGCATGTAACTCCTATAGTTTTCCCTCTTCCCTAAAGAAATGAAGAAAATAAATGACCAACTCTGAACCATAATCTATTACATCTGGATCATTTTTTGTTTAAAAAAAGTCTTAAACTTCCCTAACTTACTGTTTTCAAACTGACTTATCTCCTCTTTCCATACCCTGATGCATTTTCTTGGAAAAGGCAATGGCAACCCACTCCAGTACTCTTGCCTGGAATATCCCATGGACAGAGGAGCCTGGTAGGCTGTAGTCCATGGGGTCACAAAGAGTTGGACATAACTGAGTGATTTCACTTTCACCTTTCACTTTCATGCATTGGAGAAGGAAATGGCAACTCACTCCAGCGTTCTTGCCTGGAGAATCCTAGGATGGCAGAGCCTGGTGGGCTGCTGTCTATGGAGTCACACAGAGTCAAACACGACTGAAGTGACTTAGCAACAGCAGCAGCATGCATTTTTCTTTGTATGAAATTAATAGATCCTAAATAAGAGAACATATAACCAGGGCACCCAAGTGGTGCTAGTGGTAAAGAACCCACCTGCAAATGCAGGTAGATGTAAGAGATCTGGGTTCTGTCCCTGGGTTGGGAAGATTCTCTGGAGGATGACATGGCAACTCACTCCAGTATTCTTGCCTGAAGAATCCCAAGGAGGTGGAAGAGGAGCCTGGTAGACTACAGTCCATAGGGTTACAAAGGTCAGACATGACTGAGGCAACTTAGCGTGCAAACACACACATGTCATAATCAAACATAGCCTATTAATAATACAATTACATAATCAAATATACCTTAAATAATAAAGTAGATCACTAAGAAAATACTTATTAATAGCATTATAATTTTAAAACAATGATTAGTTTGATTACTATAATCCCAACTGAGATGGTAAGCCCCAAACCACCACTAAGACACCTTTGTTCTTCTGCAAGAAAACAGCAGCCTCTCTGATCAAGTTGGTCTCTGTGTTCTTATAGAACTTGGAGTTAATAATGAACCATTTTCATGGAATTTCCTTTTATAGGTTTAATTTTTTAAGCTTATATATATTGATTTCATATCTGTGTTTTATAGTGTAACTTTGAATATTATTCTTTAGTATTAAGTAGAGACAGTAAGCATCAATACGAAGACAAAACTTGCAATTCCAAATTATTCTATCTCCCTCAATCAAACCAAGAATGTTTTTTTTTTCTATAGTTACATCAGAAGTAGTTTTCTAAAACAAATAAATGGAGTAGTTTATGGTTTAGAGACACTGATTGTGTAAATTGGGCCAGTTGTTTAATACATAGGGATCTAAATATTTTTAACTCTATTACAAGGGTATAATTTCCCTATTTGACAGAATACTGTGACTCTGCAATGAAATAATTATAATTCATGCTAGACTACTTTGTGAACTATGAGTTTCTGTAAATATTTTTAATGTGTTCATTTATAAAATTAGAAGATAAATTATATTCCTTCTCTTTCGGCCTTAAAGCTGTCTTATTTGGTTCCCATTAGAATTAGCACAAGCACTTATTTTGAATATTTCAATTTTCATCTTCTCCTGCTCATAATCCGGAGAAGGCAATGGCACCCCACTGCAGTACTCTTGCCTGGAAAATCCTATGGATGGGGGAGCCTGGTAGGCTGAAGTCCATGGGGTCACGAACAATCGGACACGACTGAGTGACTTCACTTTCACTTTTCACTTTCATGCATTGGAGAAGGAAATGGCAACCCACTCCAGTGTTTTTGCCTGGAGAATCCCAGGGATGGGGGAGCCTGGTGGGCTGCCGTCTCTGGGGTCGCACAGAGTCAGACACGACTGAAGTGACTTAGCAGCCTGCTCCTAATCTATTCATCTTTGAGGCGATCTGTGCTCACTTTTCAGGCCCTTTTATGTTACCACCTGGTTTTGGGAACCATCCATACCAGGAAGCCAATGATCAATACTCTCAAGTTATTTTCAGTTCCACCTGCCTAATTCTCATTTTCTTGGGGCTCTTCTCTCAGAAGCCTGGTGCTCTTCATCATACGGTCTGATGTTAATACCACATCTAAATTGAGTGTGTTTCTATATCAGCAAATACTTATAGTTTGGAAGTATTGCTTCTAGAGGTTAATATCTAATGGTAAACCTCTGTCAGTTCATGGTGGATCAAATATCAATAGGATAATCTGATCTGATATGCTTAAAATTATAACACATGAGTGAATATCTACTTGGAATAATTATGATGTATCATTTCTGTCACCTGTGGGTTTACTCCAAGAGATCCTTGGGGGCAATAGGCTAATTGGGTGAATGTCAATTGTCTATTATTTTGATAGAACTCAATTTAGTTTTGAGGGCTTCCCTGGTAGCTCAGTTGGTCAAAAATCTGCCTGCAGTGCAGGAAATCTGGGTTCAATCTCTGAGTCTGGAAGATCCCCTGGAGAAAGAAATGGCAACCCATTCCAGCATTCTTGCCTCTATCCTATGGATAGAGGAGCCTGGTGGGCTAAAGTCCATGGGCTGGCAAAACTTGGACATGACTTAGTGACTAAACCACCACAATTTTAGTTTTGAGTCTCAGAACTTCATCATAACTAAACTTATAAGATGCTATTATGTACAATTAGTCCTTACCTCTCAGTGGTAGTCAATATTAGCATCTGAAAGTATGTAATTTCTTATACTATCACATAAAATTCAAAAAATAAATCCAATAGCACAGAGTGGCTCATCAAAAAATATAAATAGTGAAAGATTTCTTCATACTGAGAATCTTTTCCAACAACAATGCTATGACAGTAGATATGAATTACAAGGGAAAAAAATGTAAATACCACACACACATGGAGATTAAACAATATGTTTCAAAATAACCAACAGGCTACTGAAGAAGCTAAAAGAGAAATAAAAAAATTTATAAAAGCAAATGACAATGAGAATACAACTCAAAACCTATGGGATACAGCAAAAGCAGTTTTAACAGGAAAGTTTATAGGCAATCCTATATCAAGAAACAAGAAAAAACATCGAATAGACAATCTAAATTTATACCTAGAGCAACTGGAAAAAGAACCAAAAAACAAACAAACAAAATTATCAGAAGGAAAGAAATTATAAATTTCAGAGCAGCAATAAATGAAAAAGAAATGAAAGGAACAATAGTAAATATTAATAAAACTAAAAGCTTGTTCTTTGAAAAGATAAACAAAATTGACAAATCTTTTGCCAGACTCACCAAGAAAAAAAGAAGAATTAAATCAACAAAATTAGAAATGAAAAAGGAAAGGTTACAACAGACAATGCAGAAATAAAAAGTATTATTAGAGACTGTTAAATTGGGAAAGGAATACAACAAGGCTGTATATTGTCATGCTGCTTAACTTAACTTATATGCAGAGTACATGATGTGAAATTCTGAGCTGTATGCAGCACAAACTGGAATCAAGATTGCCAAGAGAAATATCAATAACCTCAGATATACAGATGATGCCACACTTTTGGCAGAAAGTGAAGAACTAATGAGGCTCTTGATGAAAGTGAAAGAGGAGAGTGAAAAGTTGGCTTAAATTTCAACATTCAGAAAACTAAGATCATGGCATCTGGTCCCATTGCTTCATGGGAAATAGATGGGGAAACACTGGAAACAGTGAGATACTTTATTTGGGGGGGGGGGCTCCAAAAACACTGCAGATGGTGACTGCAGCTGTGAAATTAAAAGACACTTACTCCTTGGAAGGAAAGCTATGACAAAACTAGACAGCATATTAAAAAGCAGAGACATTACTTTGCCACAAAGGTCCACCTAGTCAAAGCTGTGGTTTTACCGGTAGTCATGTATGGATGTGATATTTTGACCATAAAGAAAACTGAGTGCAGATGAACTGATGCTTTAGAACTATGGTGTCAGAGAAGACTCTTGAGAGTCCCTTGAACTACAAGGAGATCCAACCAGTCTATCCTAAAGGAAATCAGTCCTGAATATTCATTAGAAAGATTGATGTTGAAGCTGAAAATCCAATACTTTGGCCACTTAATGCTAAGAATTGACTCCTTGGAAAAGACCCTGATGATGGGAAAGACTGAAGGTGGGAGAAGAAGGGAACAACAGAGGATGAGATGATTGCATGGCATCACCAACTCAATGGACATGAGTTTAAGTAAACTCCAAGAGCTGGCAATGGACAGGGATGCCTGGCATCCTGCAGTCCATGGGTTTGCAAAGAATCGGACACAACTGAGCAAATAAACTGAACTGATAAGAAACTATCATGAACAACTATATGGCAATAAAATGAATAACCTGGAAGAAAGGACTGATGCTTAGACAAGTTTAATTTTCCAAGACTGAACCAGAAAGACACAAAAATTATGAACAACCCAATTACAAGCACTGAAATTGAATTTGTGATAAAAAAAAAAAAACGCCCCAAAAACAAAAGCCCAGGACTAAATGGCTTCACAGGAGAATTCTATCAAACATTTAGAGAAGAGCTAATGCTTATTCTTCTAAAACTCTTTCAAAAATTGCAGAGGATGGAACACTTCCAAACATTTTTACGAGGCCACCATCACCCTGATACCAAAACCAGACAAAGACAACACAAAAAAAGAAAATTAGAGGCCAATATCACTGATGAATACAGACACAAAAATCCTCAACAAAATTTTAGCAAACAAATTTCAACAACACATTAAAAAGCTCATATACCATGATCAAGTTGGGTTTATTCCAAGGATGCAAGGATTCTTCAATATACACAAATCAATCAACATAATGCACCATATTAACAAATTAAAAGACGAAAATCATATGATAATCTCAATAGATGCAGAAAAAGCTTCTGACAAAATTCAGCACCGATTTATGATTAAAACCCTTCAAAATATGGGCATAGAGGGAACCTACCTCAGCATAGTAAAGACCATATATGATAAGCCTACAGCAAACATTATTATCAATGGTGAAAAACTGAAAGCATTTCGCCTAAGATCAGGAACAAGACAAGGGTGTCCACTGTCACCACTATTATTCAACTTAGTTTTGTAAGTCCTAGCTACATCAAGCAGAGAAGAAAAAGAAATAAAAGGAATCCAGGTTGGAAAGAAAAGAAGTAAAGCTCTCACTGTTTGCAGATGACATAATACAGTACATAGAAAACCATAAAGATACTATCAGAAAATTACTAAAGCTAATCAGTTAATTTAGCAAAATCACAGGACACACAATCAATACACAGAAATAAGTTGCATTTCCATATAATGATGAAAAACCAGAAAGAGAAATCAAGGAATCAATCCCATTCATCATTTCAACAAAAAGAATATCTAGGAATAAACTGGGCTTCCCTGGTGGCTCCGAGGGTAAAACATCTGCCTGCAATGCAGGAAACACACGTTCGATTCCTGGGTTGGGAAGATCCCCTGGAGGAGGAAATGGCAACCCACTTCAGTACTCTTGCCTGGAAAATCCCATGGGTGGAGAAGCCTGTAGGTTACAGTCTATGGTAGATTACAGTCTATGGGGTTGCAAAGAGTCAGACATGACTGAGCAAGGAATAAATAAGGTAAGGAATACACTTACCTAAGGAGATAGACTTAGGTAAGGACTTCCCTGGTGGCTCAGAAGGTAAAGCATCTGTCTACAATGCGGGAGACCTAGGTTCGATCTCTGGGTTGGGAAGATCCCCTGGAGATGGAAACGGCAACCCACTCCAGTACTCTTGCCTAGAAAATCCCATGGATGAAGGAGCTTGGTGCAGGCTACTGTCCATGGGGTAGCAAAGAGTTGGGCACAGCTGAGCGACTTCACTTCACTTCAAGGAGATAGAAGAAGTGTACACAGAAAATTATAAGATATTGATGAAAGAAATCAATGATGACATAAACAGCTGGAGAAATATTCCATGTTCCTGAGTAGGAAGAATGAATATTGTGAAAATGACTATACTACCAAAAACAATCTACATATTTAGTGTGATTCCTATCAAATTACCAATGTCATTCATACAACTAGAGCAAAAATTTTCACAATTCATATGGAAACACAAAACACCCCGAATAGACAAGACATTCTTAAGAAAGAAGTGTGGAGCTGGAGGAATCAACTTTCCTGTCTTCAGCTTATAATACAAAGCTACAGTCATCAAGACATTATTGTAGGGCACAAAAACAGAAATACAGACCAATGGAACAAGATAGAAAGCCCATAAATAAACCCATGCACCTATGGGTAACTTATTTCTGACAAGGGAGGCAAGAATATACAATGGGGAAAAGACAGCCTCTTCAAAAATGGTGCTTGGAAAACTTGACTGCTATGTGTAAAAGAATGAAATTAGAACACTCTCTAACAACATACACAAAGATAAACTCAAAATAATTAAAGACCTATATGTAAGATCAGAAACTGTTAAGCTCTTGGAGGAAAACAGGCAGAACACTCAATGACACATCAAAGCAAGATCCTCTATGACCAAACTCCTAGAGTAATGGAAATAAAAACAAAAGTAAACAAGTGGGATGTGATTAAACTTAAAAGTTTTTGCACAGCAAATGAAACTGTAAGCAAGGTGAAAAGACAACCCTCAGAATGGGAGAAAATAATAGCAACTGAAACAACTGACAAAGGATTAATTTCCAAAATACAAAGCAGCTCATACAACCCAATGCCAGAAAAACAAACAACCCAATGAAAAAGTGGGAAAAATACCTAAATAGACATTTCTCCAAAGACAAATGCCTATCAAACACAAGAAAAGATGCCAAACATTGCTCATTATTGGTGAAATGCAAATCAAAACTACAATGAGATATCACCTTACACCAATCAGAATGGCCATTATCATAAAGCCTCAAAACAATAAATGCTGGACAGGGTGTGGAGAAAAGGGAATGCTCTTGTACTGTTGGTGGGAATGTAAATTGATACAGCCATTATGAAAGATGGTATGGAGATTTCTTTAAAAACTAGGAATAAAACCACCGCATGACCCAGCAATCCCACTCCTAGGCACATACCCTGAGGAAACCAAAATTGGAAAAGACACTTGTATCCCATTGTTCACTGAATTGCAACACTATTTACAATACCTAGAACATGGAAGCAACATAGATGTCCAGTGACAGATGAATGGATAAAGAAGTGTTGGTATATATATACAATGGAATATTACTCGCCATAAAAAGGAATGCATTTGAGTCAGTTCTAATGAGGTGGATGAACCCAGAGCCTATTATACAGAGTGAAATAAATCAGAAAGGAAAAGATAAATATTGCATATATACAGAATCTGGAAAAAAAATGGTACTGAAGATTTGATTTACAGGGTAGCAATAGAGAAATAGACATACAGAATAGACTTATGGACATGAGGAGAAGGGAGGAGAGGGTTAGCTGTATGGAGAGAGTAACATGGAAACTTACATTACTGTATGTAAAATAGATATCCAATGGGAATTTGCTGTATGTCTCACCTCAAACAGGGTGAGATGGAGAGGGAGATGGAAGGGAGGTTCAGAAGGGAGGGGATATATGTGTACCTATGGCTGATTCATGTTGAGGTTTGACGGAAGACAACACAATTCTGTAAAGCTATTATCATTCAATTAAAAAATAAATTAATTTAAAAAGATAGTGTGAGATTTCTTTTGGTACCAAAGGTACCTTTCTTTCAGTATCTCATTTTCATTTCTTAATTCCTCTGTGATTTAATGATCATCTTATTATGCCTTTCTGCATAATTTAATTTATACATTTAGCATGAACTATATTTCTTAGCATGAACTATATTTCTTAGCATTAACTTTCTGGATAATTCACTTAACTCATTTTTGGCAATAACTACTTAGAACCATTAATGTTGCATAAGAAACAAGACAGAGAATATCCATGTTCCAGTGAAAAACTGCAATTTACAGTAAGAAAAACATATACTAATACATAATCAAGTAAGTAATGAAGATAATTTCAGTTAGGAATAACTTACAAGAAGAAAATAAAAGATGATCATGATGTGTATGAAAAGACAAATTAGTCTGTAGAAAATCCTCTCTGTAGGAATTCATCTCTGAGGAAATAATATTTGAATTGAGACATTCACCACAGAAAGATCTATGTAGCAAAATGGGCTAATCAGAAATGCATATAGCATGTTGAATAAACAAAGGATGGTGTGATTGGACCATGGTGAACAAGATGGCTGTGATATGACCTGAGGATGAAGAATAGGCAGCCTTTAGGACCTATAGTGCCTGGGAGCTAGTAGAGTGTAGATTAAACCCAAATTCAACATCAATCCATGGAGGATTTTACATAATACATAAAAAGCTATGATTGGCATTTTTAAAAGATCACACTGATTTCTCCTTGGAGAATAAATTTAAAAGGAAAAGAGTGAAGACAAGAAGACTCATGTGTAGTTTACAAAGGAGAGAACAGCTATTTGTAATATACTATGAGTAGAAAAGATGAAAAGAAGGGAATGGATCAATGGTGTTCATAGTTACAGATAGACTTAATGAGAGGTCAGGTGTGGATACTCAGGAACATGGAGGGGTTAACAATCATTTCATTTTGGTCTTGACCTTTTGTGGGAGAACAGTGAGAAATGGAAGATCTGGGGGATAATATGAGTTTTGTTTTGTGTACATTTGATGTCTCACTACTCAAGTTTCATGGGTTTACACATCTTCAATTTTCTTTCCCAATTCAATTTAACTATCTGTAAACAAATTGAGAAGTTAGTATACTCCTGGTAAGAAATAAGAATTTCTAAATAAGATTTTTGCCCCTTCCTTGTCTCCAAGATTACAGTTTAGAGGAGGCAGACATAAAGGTTAACAATCATCAACACTTCTAAGCATTTATAAAGCGCCATGCAAAAGGTTACTGCCAACTCTTCTAGAACTTACCAGCAATTTACAACAGTAAAGAAGTGTCAAATGATTTTCCCCTCACATTTTCTCCCTCAGCCTCATCCATGTATTTATCTGGCCTTTGCTACCACTCACACTTCATGTGCCTTTATGATTTCAGGTAAACCTTAATTTGAAACTAGAAGTATAATGTGAGCCACATATAAAAGCCACATACAGTAAGTTTTATAGTGACCACATTAAAAATGTAAAGTAGCTCACATTAACTTAACATATTTCATTTAACATAATTTTAAAAACATGTAATCAGTATATTAGGAATTCATCTCTGAGGAAATAATATTTGAATTGAGACATTCACCACAGAAAGATCTATGTAGCAAAATGGGCTAATCAGAAATGCATATAGCATGTTGAATAAACAAAGGATGGTGTGATTGGACCATGGTGAACAAGATGGCTGTGATATGACCTGAGGATGAAGAATTAGGCAGCCTTTAGGACCTATAGTGCCTGGGAGCTAGTAGAGTGTAGATTAAACCCAAATTCAACATCAATCCATGGAGGATTTTACATAATACATAAAAAGCTATGATTGGCATTTTTAAAAGATCACACTGATTTCTCCTTGGAGAATAAATTTAAAAGGAAAAGAGTGAAGACAAGAAGACTCATGTGTAGTTTACAAAGGAGAGAACAGCTATTTGTAATATACTATGAGTAGAAAAGATGAAAAGAAGGGAATGGATCAATGGTGTTCATAGTTACAGATAGACTTAATGAGAGGTCAGGTGTGGATACTCAGGAACATGGAGGGGTTAACAATCATTTCATTTTGGTCTTGACCTTTTGTGGGAGAACAGTGAGAAATGGAAGATCTGGGGGATAATATGAGTTTTGTTTTGTGTACATTTGATGTCTCACTACTCAAGTTTCATGGGTTTACACATCTTCAATTTTCTTTCCCAATTCAATTTAACTATCTGTAAACAAATT
The DNA here is from genome assembly GCA_006408675.1 of Madoqua kirkii. Classification (NCBI taxonomy): domain Eukaryota; kingdom Metazoa; phylum Chordata; class Mammalia; order Artiodactyla; family Bovidae; genus Madoqua; species Madoqua kirkii. Next base: position 4,109 of record SJYC01030003.1, on the reverse strand, counting down.
GAGAAGTTAGTATACTCCTGGTAAGAAATAAGAATTTCTAAATAAGATTTTTGCCCCTTCCTTGTCTCCAAGATTACAGTTTAGAGGAGGCAGACATAAAGGTTAACAATCATCAACACTTCTAAGCATTTATAAAGCGCCATGCAAAAGGTTACTGCCAACTCTTCTAGAACTTACCAGCAATTTACAACAGTAAAGAAGTGTCAAATGATTTTCCCCTCACATTTTCTCCCTCAGCCTCATCCATGTATTTATCTGGCCTTTGCTACCACTCACACTTCATGTGCCTTTATGATTTCAGGTAAACCTTAATTTGAAACTAGAAGTATAATGTGAGCCACATATAAAAGCCACATACAGTAAGTTTTATAGTGACCACATTAAAAATGTAAAGTAGCTCACATTAACTTAACATATTTCATTTAACATAATTTTAAAAACATGTAATCAGTATAAAAAAGGTAAATGAGACACTTCGCTTTTCAACCTGTACTACTTTTATTCTGTAATAAATTCCAACTCGGATGTGCATTTTACACTTAAAACTCATTTCGCTTTGATTATTCACATTTCAGCTGTTTAATAGTCCCATATGGCTAGACATTATTACTGTATTGAATGATAGAGATCTAGAATTTTGGGACCATGCAAAGTTAATGAAAATATTAGTAGTTCATGTAGAAGATACTGTTCAAACAGCACTGCTATTTGACTATCTCAGGATAACAATTTACAGGATGGTACAAATCACATGAAAATATCAAGGAAATTATATGTCAATGACTCTGTTGAGATACTATGTGATACTAGTTTGAAGACTAAATTATAAGAAGAGAGCTATATATAACAAAGGAAAGATAGCCATGAATCAAACAGGAAAGTGATTGAAGAATAGCCAACAGACAGTATTACAAAAATGTTGAAGTCAAGCATTCCAAGCTGTCCAGAGATCTAGCTAAGCATTAATTACTCTGTAAAACAAATTTTTCAACATAGACTAATCAACTTTCTACTGGAAGAAGATGCTAAAATCAAAGACTTTCATAGCTAGAGCAGTAAAGTTAATACTTGGTTTCAAAGTTTCAAAGAACAAGGCCTGTCTCTTATTGGGGGCAAATGTACTTGAAGACTTTTAACTTGAAGCCAGTGCTTATTTATCATTCTGAAAATTATAGGGCTCTTAAGAGTTATGCTAAATCCACTCTACGTATGCTCCACAAATGAAACGACAACACCTGGATGATGGCAGATCTATCTACAACATGGTTTATTGAATACTTTAAGCCCCCTGTTGAAACCTATTCCTGGGTGTGGGGGGCAGATTCCTTTCAAAATATTCTATTCATTGGCAATATACCTGGTCATTTAAGAGATCTCATGAAGATATTCAACTGGATTAATTTTGTTTTCATGCCTGCTAATACAACATCCATTTGCAGCCCAGAGTTTAAGGGTTAATTTCAACATTCAAGTCTCATTATGTAAGAAATACATTTTGTAAGGCTATAGCTGCCATAGACAGTGATTCCCCTGGGATCTAAGCAAAGTAAATGGAAAATCTTTTAGAAAGAATTTGTCATTCTGGATGCCATTAAGAGCAATTTTTTTGCATGGGAAGAGGTCAAAATATCAGCCTTAATATAGTTGGGAGGAAGATGATTCCAAGCCTCACGGATGACTTGAGGGGTTCAAGATTTCAGTAGAAGTAGAAATATGTTAGTGGTAGAAGCATCAGGAAAACTAGAATTAGAATTATATCCTGAAGATCTGACTGAACTGCCACAATCTCATGATAAACTTTCACACATTAGAAGTTGCTTCTTATGCATGAGCAAAGAAAGTTTCTTGAGAAAAAAGCTACTCCTGATAAAGATGCTGTGAAAGTGTTGAAATGACAGCAAATAATATAGAATATTACATACATTTCATTTGATAAATCAGTGGCAGGTTTGAGAGGAATGACACCAATTATGGAGCGAGTTCTCCTGTGGGTAAAATGCCATCAAATCACATTGCACAGAAATCTACAGAGAAATCATTTCTGAGAAAAGTCAATCTATGTGGCAAACTTCACTATTGTCTCATTTTAAGAAATTGCCTTAGCCACCCCAAACTTCAGCAGCCACCACTCTGATCAGTCAAGGTCCATTAACTTCTAGGCATCACCTCCACCAGCAAAATGATTACCTGTGACTGCAGCCATGAAATTAGAAGACGCTTACTCCTTGGAATGACCAACCTAGATGATATATTCAAAAGCAGAGACATTACTTTGCTGACTAAGGTCCATCTAGTCAAGGCTATGGTTTTTCCTGTGGTCATGTATGGATGTGAGAGTTGGACTATGAAGAAGGCTGAGCTCCGAAGAATTGATGCTTTTGAACTGTGGTGTTGGAGAAGACTCTTGAGAGTCCCTTGGGATGCAAGGAGATCCAACCAGTTCATTCTGAAGGAGATCAACCCTGGGATTTCTTTGGAGGGAATGATGCTAAAGCTGAAACTCTAGCACTTTGGCCACCTCATGCGAAGAGTTGACTCATTGGAAAAGACCCTGATGCTGGGAGGGATTGGGGGCAGGAGGAGAAGGGGACGACAGAGGATGAGATGGCTGGATGGCATCACGGAGTGAATTCCAAGAGATGGTAATGAACAGGGAAGGCCTGGTGTGCTGCGATTCATGGGGTCACAAAGATTCAGACACGACTGAGTGACTGAACTGAACTGAACTCTGAAAGCTCAGATGGTGGTTGGCATCTTTTAGGAATGAAATATCTTCTTAAATTATTACTTTTTTTTTTTTTTAGACAAAATGCTATTCTCATGGTATAGTGTAAATCTAACTTTTACATGCACTGGAAAATCCACAAATTTGTGTGACTCCATTTATTGTGACATCATGGTGGTCTGAAATGTAGCCCTCAATATTTCCATGGTATGCCTATATATAAGAGCATCTGGTCCTAGAACTCAGAGCTTCCATTTAGATAGCTCCCGGACCAACAGGAACAAAGTGGTTCATTATGGAAAAGATCTGTGGATTACTGGAGGCTGTTTGGCTTTGGTTGTGACTTTAGAGTAGTGCAGACTCCTGGAAAATAAACATTTACTAACAGATAGGAAACTTCAGAGGTAAACTGTATCCATCAATTATATAAAGTATTCTATATAAATTATCCTTGTTCTGGAAAATGAAGACATGGTTTAGGGAACAAAACACCTCAGCTCGTTCCCTTATCCTCAAATGTTCCTATCTGACCCAGCTCTAAGCCCATTTACAGATAATCAAAGAAAAATTGCCCACCTTATTTTGTTCCCCTTGTCAATGCCATGGTTCCATAGACAACACTTTGTTGCCATGTCCTTAGTAACATGAAAATTTATTAAACAGTAGTCTAGTTTGACACTCTTGGCCAGAGTGACTCAGCTTGTTCCCTCTTGGCCAGAAGGATCACACTGATTCTTAAAAGTTGCAGTAAAGTTAATTATTATTCTTATTCAGTTGGACTGTTTTCTTTATGAAGACTCTGAGTTATTTGTTCAACATAAAATCCAATTGTCAGAACACATTCGGAGCATTGAGACTGGGGGAAAAATGAAACCTGATGTTTTTATCGTTCCTCATTGATTTCTTCCCTCTGGTGAGATGATCACTTCAACACAGCTTTTCACATTATTTTTATAAAAGATTTTTGAGATAACATATCGGGATTTTTTATAAAAATAACTAAAGTCTAAGTTGTGATTATGCTGAATCTTGCTGTTCTATAAGATGCATGACTTAATAACATATAAAAATTGCAGGATGAAGAATAGTACAATTGTAGGAAATAATATACTTTCTGGAAGCAAAGGTCGTATATCAGTCCAACATGCTGTGTAGGAAGACAATATTGTTTTCAGTTTTGGAGAAGAGCCATTTTGTATGAAGAAAAGTGAAAATAAAAGAAATTCTCTGTAAAGTTTACTCGTAGGATGACATTCAGCAAAGTAGTTCAATAAAATATGCTTAAACTAAAACAAAGACAATAAAACTCTGTTTGATTTACACTTAAATTTTCAAAAATGTCTCATATTTGTGCTATTGTGTATAGGTGAGCAATTTCAATAAC